>LPNX010654033.1:294659-308148 GCA_001517045.1 Pseudotsuga menziesii | reverse complement strand
AAACAATCTGGAGACATTGTTGAGTACCAAAAGAGAGATTTGAAGATTCAAGTTTTTCCTTCAATCTTGAGGAATGCTCCTTCATTTCTTCCACAGTCAGCATAGCGATGTTTTCTTCCTAAGGAGTCTCCTTAGGAACATATCTAGAATGACTATAAAGAGGATCATATCTATCATTTCGAGCATATTGATGCACCCGATGACGTCTCCTTATCTCAAGAGGTGGATTAGAATCAGGATCAACAAACCCTATAGGAAGATGTGCGTGCAAGTGTTAATATATATATATAAATTTTCAATCAAATTATACACATTTAAATAAAATGTGTTCATTAGAAATACTTGATGCATCATCTTGTGCCCCATCATTATTGTCAGAATGTCTAGAAGCCCTTGTACAAAACCAAAAAATGGCAATCACATGTAAGTTAACAAGAAAAATCATCAAACAAGATATCTAGTCAGAATGTACATGTAAACAACCTCTACCTAGCGATGGTGTATCTAAGGAATAAGACATTAAGTGTGTCCTATGTGATTGTCCATTGGCCGTTGTATACCCCTTAGACATACATCTGTCATGCTCCAAGCCATCACCTGTGCATGTAACAAGATCTTAGAAAGACCAGGTAAAATAATATTTATTTTCAGATAGACTTGAGTATGAATTAAATAACAATTGAATTTAACTAATGATGACCTCAGGGATTGTGGTTGCATAGTAGCCAAGATTACTTCAGCTTGAAGCTGTGAAGCTGTGCATGATAAGAATATTCCACATGTTAAAAAGCATGTCAAACAAGAATTCTAGTCAAATTGTACATAAACAATCTCTACCTGGCAATGGCATCCTATGTGTTTGTCCACTAGCCCCTATAGACCCATCAAACAGATGTCTGTCGTGCTAAGAGCCAGCACCTGTGCACAACACGATCTTATCAATATGCGTACATGAATATCTATGTTTATATAGAATTCAGCATGAAATGAATAACATTAGAATTTACCTGACGATGACCTCAAGTACTGTGGATGCATAGTAGCCAAAATTCCTTCAAGATGAAGCTATAAAGCTGTGCCTGATAAGAATTTTCCACATATTAAAAAACATTCCAAACAAGAATTCCAGTCAAAATGTATGAAAACAATATCTACCTGGCAATGGCATCCTATGTGTTTGTCCACCATCCCTTCTAGACCCCTCAGACAGACGTCTGTCATGCTAAGAGCCACATCCTAGGCACAACAAGATCTTAGATTTAGATGTGTAAAAGAACATTTATTTTTATATATACTTGAATATGAATTGAATAACAATGAAATTTACCCGACGACGACCTCTGGGTCTGTCGCTGCATAGTAGCCAAGCTTGCTTCACCCTCAAGCTGTGAAGTTGTGCATGATAAGAATTTTACACAGATTAAAAAACATGCCAGAAAAGAATTCTAGTGAAAATGTACATGTAAACAATTTCTCTACCTAGAAATGGCTTATCTGAAGAATAAGACACTAAGCATGTCCTCTGTGTTTGTCCACCGGCCCCTATAGACCCCTCATACAGACACCTGTCAACAGACAGCTCCTTGGCACAACAACATCTTAGATTTAGATGTGTAAAAGAATATTTATTTATATATATACTTGAATATGAATTGAATAACAATGAAATTTACCTAACGATGACCTCTGGGTCTGTCGCTGCATAGTAGCCAAGCTTGCTTCACCCTCAAGCTGTGAAGTTGTGAATGATAAGACTTTTGCAGAGATTAAAAAACATGTCAAATTTAAATTTACCAAATTTAACATTGTTCACCTGTGCATGAAATTCTCACATTAAAAGCATGTCAAAGAAGATAAATATATTTCTGGATATAATTATTCATTGAGTGACATATATAATGGGACTGCAAGATACACAACTAATGGTAGACCTCACCAAATGAACATCATGACACAAAATTCAGTCCCCAAGGACGGTTATGCATCTGAAACTAGAGTGAAACACATCACGTGGTCTTCATTTGGCAGCCCTATAAAATTATGTTGTTGATTAAGAAACACATCTTACTTGGGATAAGAGAGGATTTCTTGGATATCTCTTTTCCTTCTTTCCAAAAATAAGCACAAAACCAGAATGTGAAATCATTGGACATTTTGTTAGATAATGCCACTATTCTTTAAAATTATAGGACAAAAGTGGTGTCCAAAAAAGGCTGTTACCCTCCCCACAGGAGTTCAAATCCCACTTTCTAACATGATTCCTCTTAGTGATTTGAATGTTGATTAGCTATACATAATCTATTCATGAGTTGTTAACATGGCCTTGTGCCCTGAACAATCTAGGGTTTACCTTGAGTACCATCCTTGGAATGAGAGGAACCGCCCAAGAGGTTCCCTCCCAAATATGTTGCCTAAAAAAGAAAAATGATAAACATTTAGGGGATAAATTACGTAATATCACAAAAAAGACCTAAATTCCTTTAAATATTAAATTAGATAAACTTGTTAGCTAAAAAAACATGAGCTTCTCAAATATTTATTTCTACTCATCTTGCCACTGTGGCTTACACCCAAGATTACTATTTTCTACTTGATTTTCAAGAGTATTTTTTTCTACTTGCCTTGCCACTATCTTTGAAATGTTCCTAAAAGTGACATGCATGCAAACCCTAAAGTGACATGCATACCCTAAAAGTGACATGCATACAAACCCTAAAAGTGGCATGCATGCAAACCCTAAAACTGACATGCAAACCCTAAAAGTTATATAAGAAGGTTAGTTGAACTAGAAGGGTATCATTGTTATTATTCATCTTTTGGAAACACTTTTTGGGAGCTAGGTGAGCTACTTAGGGTTAGGGTATATTGCCTTGACCTAATTGGATTCGGTGGTGAAATTTATACAACCTAACCAATTGCTAGGGTGAATCATCCATATTCACCATTGTGTACTTCATTGATTTAATAGGAATTTTTTAATACAATCATTCCTCAAGTGACATATTTAATGGGGCAGCAAGATAGACATCTAATGGTAGGCCTCGCCAAATGAACATCATGACACAAAATTCAGTCCCCAATGATGGTTATGCATGTGAAACTAGAGTGAAACACATCATGTGGTATTCACTTGGCAACCATGTAAAATTATGTTGTTGATTAAGAAACACATCGTACTTGGGATAAGAGAGGCTTTCTTGGACATATCTTTTCCTTATTTGAAAAAATGAGCACAAAACCATACTATGAAATCATTGCACATTTTTTTAGATACATGCCCCTATTATTCAAAATTATAAGACAAAAGTGGTGTCCCAAAAAGTTGTTACCCTCACCAGCGGAATTCAAATCCCACTTTCTGACATGTTTCCTCTTAGTGAGCTGAATGTTGATTAGCTATACATAATCTATTCATGATTTGTTAACATGGCCTTGTGCCCTGAACAATCTAGGGTTTACCCTGGGTACCATCCTTGGAATGGGAGGAACCGCCCAAGAGGTTCTCTCCCAAATATGTTACCTAGAAAAGAATTTTGACAAACATTTAGGGGACAAATTACCTAATATCAGAAAAAATACCTAAATTCATTTAAATATTAAATTAGATAAATTGGTCAGCTACCAAAAACATGAGCTTCAAGAGTATTTATTTCTACTCATGTTGGCACTATGGCTTACACCCAAGATTACTATTTTCTACTTTAGTTTCAAGAGTATTTTTTTCTACTCATCTTGCCACTATCTTTGAAATGTTTCTATAAGTGACATGCATGAAAACCCTAAAAATGGCATGCAGGAAAACCCTAAAAGTGACATGCATGCATACCCTAAAAGTGACATGCATGCAAACCCTAAAATCTATATAAGAAGGTTAGTTGAAACAAAAGGTTATAATTGTTATTATTCATCTTTTGGAAACATGTTTTGGGAGATTAGTGAGATACTTAGGGTTTAGGGTGGATTTCCTTGACCTAATTGGATTCAGTGGTGAAATCTATACAACCTAGCCAATTGCTAGGGTGGATCATCCAGATTCACCATTGTGTGCTTCATTGCATCAGAGATTCATTGTGTTTAGGGAATTGATGGAGCCTCCATAAAGTTTATAGTTGGGCGTATTAGTTCATTAATCATGGAAGTGATCCTATCATTGTTGAGAAAGGGAGGTCTCCACCAAGTTCTGGGAAACAATCTTCCTCTATATTGCTACTGCTGAATTGTATACTAAAATTGTGGTTATGTCCATCCATTCCTCCTCAAAAGAATAGGGCAGTGATTTAATGTGGGCAAGGGTTCATTATATTGGCAACAAGTTACCAGTGAGTAGAGGATTATCACGAGGGAAATCATCCTGTTTCAATAAGTGTGATCTCTACATGAAGGAAATAACACAAAGAAGGCTCACTTAAATTTCCTTGGATAACAGGGATGGAGTACTAAAGAGATTGTGTTCACATATTTAAGGGTTGCATACACTAAAGAGAGGCGTCATTAGTCTATCTAGATGCCCTTCCTTCAATCTAGGCATAGCTCTCAAGTAAACCCACTTCCATTGGGGCCTATTCATAATTTGTGTTTCTACATCAAACTGCTACAACCCTTAGAGATTGACTTTCCACTATTATTTAAGATCTGCATGCACATAAGAAGGAAGGGATCAACACATGTAAGGTGATCCTAGTTGAGCTTGGTACTCAAATATTCAACTTCGTTGAAGCATATTCATAAATTTGCATGTTTATATTAGGTTACTATAGCCATCAAGCAATCCACCCTTATCACTGTTTGAGACGGCGTGAACCATCAATCTGGGAAATTAATTATTTGAATAGTTGGGACATTCTTAGCCATTCGTTATCTTCAGACATTGGGCATTACCTTGATCACTAAAAGAATTTGTACACTCATCTACAATTCAAATCTATTAAGGCTTAAAAGACTTCCATCTCAGTTATTGTTCTCCAAGGTACTTCTCAAATCAGATCTGATAATTTCCTAAATCTACATTATTTCTACGTTGTTTTTATTGATGGATATATATTGCAATTTTTATGAATCTCTGGGTTAAGTTTGATATTGGATACAAATAAATATCATTACTAAGTATAGATATCAACAAGTCTAGTATGATAAGGAACCTTGAATTGTGTTGTGAAAGTTCCTAATAATAAACCCTATTCAAACATTAGACCCTCATTTACAAACAAAACAGAGGTTAAGGAATGTATTGATCAGAAAAGTGTCAAGAGTCATAATGTCAAATTATCTATAATCTATACCATATTCAGTTTGGGATATTACAATCTTCCACCTACAATTTCTATTTTCAGTCTTACTAAGTAGTTCTAGTAAGCATCTAATATTGGATATGGTCCGAATCAGCCTAAAAAATATGGTAGACACGAAGGGACATACCTATTCCGGATCAGCCTAAAAAATATGGTGGACATGAAGGGACATACCTAGTATGGATCATCCTCTAAAATATGGTGGAAACGAAGGGACATACCTAGTCTGGATCAGCCTAAAAAACTATGCTTTGTATTTTTATAAGAACTTATATAGAATACTCATATAACTAGGGTTCTTCTAGTAAAGATATTCAGATCACTGTACAATATGCTCATACATTATGGATATTACGTAGCTAATACATTTACTGTAAGTATTATTAGTAAGCTCTTTACTCATTACTTAGCTTGATGCTTCTTCTTATTCCCATTGATTTATGGTGTTCGTGTTCTCCTTAATGAAATAGCTTTTTTACAGTAGTTTTTACTCATGTTTATCTCTTACTCGTGCTTATCTATGATGTTGCAGATAGAGATAGTTAACCTCAAAGAAAAATTCCTAAAATAATAGTCACCATATTTAGATATGACCTCCCAACATAGTTTTATTAAATTCATAGTTCAATGATCTATGAATAATTTAAAATACCCACCTAGCAAATAATGCTCAAACATATGGAGCATGTATACCATGGCTAGGCCTTCCACTTTAGTAATGGCATAGTTTCACTTGGATCAAGTCAGCGTATTTCTATTAAAGTAAACTTTATGAAATAAGATTGATTCTCTAGGTTGATGGATACCTCTCCAAATGATAATTGAAACATTGGAATGTACATGGAATTCAACCATCAACTTAGGGAAAACTAAAATTTCCATCATTACCAGTTTATTTTTTAGGATGTTAAGGATGCTTCACCCTCCTTGTACAAATACATTCTTTGTTTTTATCTATTTCATTCTTCAATTACTCCATAGTCTTCTTAATAGTATCATTTTCATTGTTGAACTGTCAAGAATAACCAATTTACCCAAGATTTAGT
This sequence comes from Pseudotsuga menziesii, assembly GCA_001517045.1. Classification (NCBI taxonomy): domain Eukaryota; kingdom Viridiplantae; phylum Streptophyta; class Pinopsida; order Pinales; family Pinaceae; genus Pseudotsuga; species Pseudotsuga menziesii. The sequence goes on along the minus strand of LPNX010654033.1, from coordinate 301,814 downwards.
TGCAATATATGCACATTAGTGGGTGGATTAAGTTACTAGTGACAATGATCTTAGCGGGATCAACCATTACACTTTCATGAAGACAATGGATATCCTGTCATAATCCCAACATGGGTGTACAAGATGCACATTTTCAGGTCTAAGAAAATTCATAGCTACCGACACCTCTAAAAACTCAAGTGAATTATCAAAATATGATCTTTCAATATATAGGTCTCCTGCCATCTGTTTCGCCACCACCACAGGTTCTAGCATTCATGGGTTGGGGTGGGGAAACAACTCTCAATTGCGACCACCTGATTCAGTTTAGACAAGCCCTTGCTTAGTTTCTCTCCTACCCAATAACTGGATAGGTTCTCGCTACCCCTAAATGTAAAATATCCCATACCTAATAACATAGCAAAACTTTCTGAAATGCAAAATGAAATTATTATTAAATAATAAATTATTTTCAGTACCCCAAGTGGACCATTGACATTCCCTAAATAAACAACCCTTGAATCCATGTTTGTTTGGTTGTTTTTTTTTGGGATAGCCGAGCGTTAAAGGTCATTCACAGTGGTTATAAATCATTTCCAATAAGTAAGTCAGTCAGTGAGTGCCTAGTAGGTTCCATTGCTAGCCCGTTAGGGAAGGATGTTTCATTAGAAGAATTGTGTCCAGACAATTTCAAAAACCTCCCTCGACCGTTCAATTTTTGATGGCGAATGCAACATAATGGAAAAATCGTATTTGTAGAGGAAAATATATATGAAACTCCAAAAAATTTATTGCGTAATATTTCATTCATCTTTTTTATTAGGGTTTGTAATTATTATTAAATAATAAATGATTTTCAGCACCCCAAATGGCCCAACAATGGTGATTCTAGGATTCAATATGTAGGGTCTTCCCTTAACAGGATTGGAATCTATATTTAGTTCAATTTTCATTTATCCTAACTCTCCTTTTATTCATTACATCTCACTTAAAATATTAGGAAAGAGGTCAATTATTCTCCAAGGAAACCTCTTATAATGCTTATGCATCCCAATAATTATTGAATGAGGTATTCCTACATAATACATTTATTGTAAGTATTAGTAGTAAGCTATCTATCTCTGCCTAAATTCCTAAATCAATTATTTTCAATTTCCCACCACCTAGTAAGTAGTAGGACCAGTACAATAAGCTAGGGTTGCAGGAGTAGAGCCATAAGCATATCCAGTAGCATAGCTAGAAGTTTCTCCAGTTAATTAAGTTGTAGATTCCTTGTTCAAGATCCAATAGCAATTGTTTAACTGAATGAACTAGATAATCTAGTTGCGGTGTCAAAGGCTACTAGCAATGAAAGGGGGGAGGATAAAATACACATTGGGCAGGTAGAAGGAGACACAACAATAGGTAGGAGTAAACACACAGTGTCTGGGAAAAGACACATGGCTTTGTGGCTACATCAGAGCCACCTGTACTACGATAATTAGATCCTTCAAATAACCTTGAGCTACTATATATATGCATAGATAAATAAATAAAGGAGACTTACTTGCCTACACTAAACATTGTTGCCTAGGGTTGGGGATTTGACTGGTGTGCTTGTCCCAGGTATTAAAGTTGTTTTTTGTGTATTGAAATCGTATAATGAAGGGGCCTAAATAGCGGTATCATTGCATGAGTTGGCTAAGGGCAAGCGATTTATGGGAGTGGTAATTGTAGAAAGATGGGTATTGATGTTAAGTTGGGAGTAGCATATTGAACTGAATGTGTAGTGAAAGCATCCTGGGTCTATTAACTGACGTGGGTTTGTTGGACTTTACTAATTTCCTGGGTGGTTGCCTTAGGTAGACTATAATGCCTTTGTGTAGGTGAACTTGCTCATTCGAATTCGATGTGGGTTTGGCGGACATCTACTGTGTGGATTCCTTACGCGTACTGGGTGTACTTGGTTGTTGGACTGAGTGTGTACCTTCCTTACTCTGGGAAAGTAGATAAAAGAAATCCATCCACTTCCACTTCAATATCCTTACCAATTGCATCTATGTCAACTGACTAGAGCAACCTGTCTAGCGTCATGGTCTACTTACATGCCTGGTTAATTCTTAGCCATAGTTAAACTCTAGCCTCTCGCCAAATGATATATCCACCAAAGGTTCTAGCATTAAGAAGTTGGTCGATCTTTGTCGGGTGATTTCGTATCATCCCACCTCTTATACAAGCTCGGGTTTAACTAGATAAAGAAGGCGCTCAACAAAAAAGAAATTGATTAAATTCTACTTCTCATAGAGGAATGTAGTTAATATATAAAGTGATTTTTGTACCCCAATCAACCACCTCAACCTCCCCCCCCCGCAAGAAAAAATTCAATTTAGCAAGCAAGCGAGAAAAGCCCGCTATCAATCTAGAAAGCAAGCAAGAAGCATGTAAGTGATATAATCCCACCATTTCTTTCATCTCCCAACCTGGGTTTATTCTCCCATCTTATCCAAGTTGCGAAGCAAGCCAAGAAGGAAAGGATAAGTGCTTTCATTCACGAACTTACACTTCAGGACATGGCATTGAGTGCTTCCCAATAACCACTTACTTAAAGTCAGGAATCCAAATCGAAGGTACCACAATATAATAGGATATATTTAGCCCCCCTAGTCACATTCTATGGAAGAGCTTCATAATCACTAGACTTTAAATTATTGGGGGCGGGCCAGGGAGATTCAACAACCTATACCCAGGCTTTATATCTTCAACCTAGGATGATGGGATGGATGGAGTGGTGTTATTATCTTCACCCAAGAACACCTATGTACAAGGGGGGGCGGGGGGCGGGGGGGGGGGACTATTAATAATCCACTATACTAGTAACCCTTATACATGAATCCTATGAGCATGGAGGAAGTGAACAAGTTGTTAAAATCTATGGTGAATGACTTGACCAAGGTAAAACAAAGGTTGGTTTCTCACTCCTTTGTAGGAAAGGAAAAAAATAACTCTTAGGAACTAGCCTCAGTTCATAAGACCTCTTTATAAGGCATTACTCGTCCTAAATAAAGTATTCTTCGATGAAATAAAGTCAATTCCTCTCCTTCTCAGTCGAGCTTGCGTGCACAAACTTGGTCGAAAGTGACTAGTTTTGAGGGGTAGAATTTATGGTGAAAGGGGGTAAGGTACCTCTGCTACTAGCTTTGTTTCGTACCAGCTATGCTTGAGCCACCAAGCCCATATTGGCATTGAATCATCTACTACATAGCCACATACTTCTACAACATAGCCTCCTTAACAATAATAACCACCCATCTAGATATTACATCATAACCACCAAACCTAATAGCCTTAGACATCACCAATACCCATTCTTTCTCCTCCCATTGCTACTACACCACGTATAGACACTTTCATTCCTCTATAGTAGGATCAACCCAGATGTGCTTAGAACCATCCTAGACCTGAGCCTAATAAATTATATGAATACCACTAGGTTTATGACCACAACATAGAGTAGTGTATCCCTTATCATAGTGCTTAGTGTGAGCAACAACAATGATAAGAAAATAACAAGGGGCCTCTCCATCCTAAGAATGTCAGCCTAAGCATATATAAAATTCATTTACTCAGCATAGCTAGTCATTGCTTACTAGTTCATTAGCCATGTTGTTATCCAGCTAGTCCCCTTCTTTTTAACCTCCTTATTTACATCTATGGCACCTGCTACATATAGTCAAAGAAATACTATCCACAAGGCACATTTAATCATACGTTTCATTGAGGAGGTAACCTTGGATGACATATTTATCACTACTCAACCCTCTCGACTAGCTATGCTCGCCCTCTTGACTGAATGATTTCTTGGTCATGGTTTATTTATTTAAGTTGATTACAGGTTTGTTATCAAATGCCCAATCAATTCCTAGAAGGGCCCAAGAGCTCTCATCATTTATCAGTAACATGTCTTAATCGATATGCTCGTATGAAAACAACATGTCTCAAAGTCTTTTCTATTGGGAACATTCCTTAAGTCTAACGTTTAGCCACATTATGTTAAGTATGATTCTCAAATTGTAAATTAATGTATATAAATTTATGTGTAATGAGCCCTTAATTAGTCACACACGGACCTGGATTCACTAGTGGGTAGTGAGTGTTTCAATATGTGGTATCCCTTAACTGGATCCAACACCTCAACGCCTCACAATGCCACACCTTAGCATCTCACAGTGCCATGATAGGCAAGAAAATGATAATAGCATAGACAGGGCTATATACAGGTCAGGTACAAACTCTACAGCTGGACATTCTCACACTATAGTTGGGCAGTAAACTCATAATACAGCTACTGGGAGGGACGCGTACGATAAAATATAACCAAAATGCCCCACTTTTTCGGTCGATTTTTTATAAAAATCGACCAAATTTTTACTAGGAAATTGTTATTATCATCAATTTTCAATGTTATCACTTTCAATTGTCTGTTCTAGACTAAATCCCTACTTTTAAAATCACCCAGATCACCTAGACTTTTAAAATTGAGATGTAAACCCTCTAAATTATGATTTAAACCAAAATTTGGCTGTTGGATTTTGGTGGGTTGGGGGTGTTTTGGTTAACACTTATAATGTTCCCCCAAGAGATGGTAAATTCAATACATAAATGGTGGCATAACCAGAATATAGAGATTCTGAACACGACGAATTGCGAACTGGTAATTTTAGGAAAGAAATGTAGCATGTATCTTTGGATGCAAAGAATGAAATCATACATGTAGCAAGATAGAAAATTTCGACCTAATTGAGCAGAAACCCCTTCGTCTTGGAGTGAACCGGAATGATGATGATGGTCAACTGAAATGGCACATGAAATGGGTGCCCAAACTCTGTTTGCAAGCCTGAAAAGGCCTTACCAAGCGTGAAAAACGGTTACCCTGCCTGACCGAAAAACCTCAAATGGTGCGATGGTGGAATAAGCAGAAGCCCAAAAACCTCTTACCCTGACCAAAAAACCAGTGAAATGAAGACGATGGACTAAGCAGAAGCCCAAAAATCCAATAACCAAGAGTGAAAAGAAACGACTTGGTTTTCGGGGTGAAATCCTTAGAGCAAAAAGCCAAGACAATTATGACGATGGTCAGCTAGGTGAGGAGGGGGTTTGGATTTATATAGTTAAACATTTCTCGGCCGAGATTTAAAAAGGAATCTAATGTCTCGGTCGAGAAACATTTCTGAGCGTTTAATGTAAAAATTATGCCAATACTCTCGGATGAGAAGGTTTAAAACTCTCGGTTGAAAACTTATCTAACTATGGAACAATTATTGGACGAGAGTATGTTAACCGTGGTTAATTTCTCGTCCGAGAAATATTACAACTCTCGGCCAAAAAAAATTATTGACTTTTTTCTTGGCCGAGAAATTGGAAATTATACAAAAAAAGGATTTGTCACGGAATTGTTTCCCAACTTCGTGTTTTCGCCACTATGCTACCTTAGTCACTTATTGTTTCATTCTTATGTTGAAGGGATGTATTAACCTATGTCGACCAATCCTCAGACTTCTTGACTTTAATATGTTGGCCTTCCCATGTCAAGAACATTTCATAATCAATAATTTTGTTCCACAAAATATTTGTCCTTCCACTACTACCTCATGTTGGATGATGAGAGATGCCTTAATTCCCTCCTTCCAACAAATCACTTACCATCAACTCCAAAAAATCTATTCTTGGATACCGATCTAAGATATTTTTAAAACCTTAGAACTTGCAGTTATTAGTGGTGGGTGTTTTGGCTATCGATAGTGAGATTACATCAATGTCCCCTAATTGTTATATTTTATAGGTGATTGACGTCAACAAATCTATTCACACTTGTTATATATACTAGATACCTTGCCTTTGTTTATCATTATTGGTGATTTGGATCATGTTTGTTAACAATATACATCAATGATTGGTAACCAAACAATGTCTTTCTATGTTTGAGTTTAGGACATCTATTCACATACTTTAGGTGCTCATATACATATTGGTTGGTTTGAAGATGTCAAGTCCATTATATAACATCATATATTTATGCTATGACTCAGGTTGCATTCGATTGTCATTTACTCATTTTATGACATTGAATCTTATGGATCTTGATTTTTCAAGCACTTATTTACAGTACACAATGTATCTATTTCATGGATATGATATCCTTTTAAATGGATCCACTATGTACTCATTTACATGGCCATGATAACTGCTTATATACCTAATGAATCCATAAGGTACTTGATTTGGTAGCCATGCTTCTTTTCTCTCCTGAGCATGGGTATGTCCACCTCGGGTGGATAGAGTTCTTACTTGATTTTTTGGAGATGACACTTATGGATCATTTATGGCAGCTATTATTCAGGTTACTTATGCACTTTATTTTGAATGGTTGTAATATATTTTGGCCATCATCTACTTCTTTGACCTACTACATTATAGGGGTTCCATTATAGTTTTTTCACGCCAATCCAGTAAATGCTTATGATGGTTCAATCTTATATATTTCCCTCTTTTGTAGATTTATTTGATCCTTTGTGATGTATGAAGAATAGTTTATCTTGGAAAACTTCTAAAAACTTTATCTTACAATCCATATGTTCCCTAAAGTAGGCCAATCCATGTATATGTTCCCTGCTTTGGTCTAGCTTGTGTATGTGTTTGTTTAAGGGCTAAAAAACAAAATAAAGTTATTTAATACCAATTCAAGAATCCCATAAATAACTTCCTCTAACTCCTCCAATTTCCTCCTCATTAATATAAAAGAGGAATGGGTAAAAGGAAAACCTAGTCGTAGTCATTTTGGTTAGATTTGGAAGATTGAGCATGTTAGAGAAAATACCCTCTTATTGTTAAAATAAAAATAGATTCCATAAAATCCCTCATATCATATCTATAAAATTCCTTATCCCTTATCTAGATATTTGAATTTCTAACATTCTTACAGGGATTGAAGTGATTCTCTTGGACATACTTGCTAATTGAGGATTTAGATTAAAACTTTAGTGTTTCAAGACCCGGTCGAATTAAATTTGATCTCGGTTTTATAAAGGTGTTGTAAGGAGATTTAGGTGATACCCTTCTATTGTATCTTATTGTTTATTCTTATATAAAATAATTCTCTTTTCCATCCATATAAATTGTTCAATTCTGGCTTCAGAATTT
>LPNX010654033.1:207054-294296 GCA_001517045.1 Pseudotsuga menziesii | reverse complement strand
TCTCTCTCTCTCTCTCTCTCTCTCTCTCTCTCTCTCTCTCTCTCTCTCTCTCTCTCTCTCTCTCTCCCAAACCTCTCCACCCTCTTTGTCTCTCTCCCCTCCTCCTTTTAACCCCTACTAACCCTCTTTCTCACTTTCTCTCTCTCGTACTCTTCCACCTACCCATAACTCCTATCCATAGCCACCCACTTCACCCCTCTCTCTATGACTCCCCCTACTACTACCTCCAATCTCTCTTAGTGTCTTGTTACCCCCCTCATAGTACCACTTACCCCCCCCTCTCTCTCTCTTACCCTTCTACTCTTCTACAACTCGTGTGTAAATTTTTGAAAGAAACATTGGGCATGTGTTTTGCAAAGGAAAAAGATGCACACATTTTTTAATGACATCAAGTTTTTTAGGTAGGAAAAGAAAATTTGAATTTAAAAGTAATGGGCTCACATTCCTTACCAGCTTAACCGATCCTCCTCCCATATTCATGTGTTGTCCCTCTTCCTATGTGTCTACTTCGGAGTTAGGTTCGATTCGACCAAACATATGCTATGGAATATGCTTTAAACCATAGTTAAATGGACATTTCATCCATTTTCTCAATATGCACGTGTTTTACCACTCATTATAGTAAGCTACACACAATCATTTTTTATGAAATTGAGACATAGATAGCATTTTGTCCTATAGATCCCAAACATGTAATTTATTTAAACAATACTATTTTTCTAATTTTCATGTGTCATTAGTCCTTAACTCAAAAGCATATTATTAGTGTTTCTTCCATAGCTTTTTCATTTCTCAATCCTTTAAAAAAAAGTATGATGCATTGTAGAAACTAACCTCTATATTCTATAAAAATACCGTTTTTTATAATCAGTGCATTAAGGCCTTCAAAAGTGGGTCCCACACTTACCTATTGTTTTCAAGCTTTGATCTCTTAGATAATTAAAAAAAATAAACATTACTAAATTTATTTTGGAAAAATAGTGTCATTCTAGTACTAGTTGTGCTCTATATGTTTACCAATTTTTGTAGGTTCATTCCATCAATTAGGCACTCAAAGGTGGGACTCACAAAGACATATACCTTATCATTTGCCAAAAAAAAAATGTAGCTGCTGAAAAAATATGAAGCTTTGGAAACATCATTCAATTTCCTATATTTCATCTTTTTAACTGAAAACAATATTGATTGTTTATGTATCTCAAAATATCCCTCTAAGTTGAATGGTGCTTGTTTTTTCAACCCTTATGAACTTGCACCAACCCTAAAATAGGTCTATATTTAATTAAATTAGTACTTAGGTTGTCTTTTAAAATTTAAAATATTTATATATGCATTCCTTAGCATTGTTTGTTTATAATGATTAATTTTTATTTATTAATCTATTTTTCTATATATAAATATATTTATTCTTATAGGATTTTATATCTTAGAATTTTTGGATGGAATGCCATCTATGTTTTTCATAGATTGTAGGAGAAGGAGACAAGTATACTATCTTGATTGATTATATGGTCATCATTCATGTGATAACTGCACTTATTGGTGAGAAGAAGTAAATTTTGTGGCACTTAACTTGTGGCCTATGAATGTTCACCGACCACAAGATAAGTAGCTATAAATCAAATACATCTAACATATGTATGCCATAACTAAATAGTTTTATACTTTCAAGCAATAAATCTATCACATATCAATATATCAAATTTCTTTCAATGCAAACTAGTTCTGGAATATAATCATTTAAAACCTTCAAAATAAATCTATTCTAATTTAAATACTCTCATTTATATTCATTTATATAAATGTGCATAAATACTATATCTCAATAAAACTAGAATAATTATAAAAATAAAATAAAATTGTAGTGAGTTATTCCATTGGTAAAAACATATTAATTTTTTATAATTTAATTTAATTTTTTTATTTTTAAACTTTACATTTAAAGTATGAAAACTTTTATATATATATATATATTAAAAGTTATTAAATAAAATAATAATAACAATAATCAATAGTGTATCTTAAAAAAACAAAAAAAACTCATTACTATTGAAATACGGATAAAATATTAATAAAAACGTATCTTAATCAATATTGTATTTTATAAAAAATAACCTATTTTAATAATCTATAAGATTGAGCATATCTCATGATTTCATCAATATTGTTTTCTATTTATCTTATAAATAATAAAAATAGTCAAAATAACCTATTTCAATAATCTATAAGATTGAATATATTTATGTTCTTATCAATAAATAATAAAAATACTCACAATAATAACCTATTTCAATAATCCATAAGATAAAAACATATTTATGTTTTTATCAATACTCTCTTCAAAACAATAAAAATACTAACAACCACCTATTTCAATAATCCAAAAGATATGGCATATTTCACGGTCTCATCAATAATGTCTTCTGTACCATATTTGTATGAAAATCCCTTGTCCAAAAGCTTTTTGGAAGAAGTTGGAACATAAACATTACAATCATCTTCCTGGTCACATCTGCAAAATTAAATCAATTGATATAATTATATAAAAATATGTTAAATACAGTATTTGTACAAATAATACTTACATTGATGACCATTTATATAAGAAAAATGTTTTTTCATGAGAAAACATCCCGTATACTTAATTAATACAGTACAGCTTACTTAAATAGGTAAATACAGTACTTATACTAGTTATGGGCATACTAAATACATAAAGAACTCATACCATTTTGGGGGGGGCTTAATATGCTAATAAATAGAGAAGTAGTCAGACCAGGAAACTGCTTAATATTCTGAATAAATAAAGTACTTACTTGAGTTGTTGTTTGGTGAAATGTGGATAGCGTTTCTGAATGAAATCTGCTAACTGAAGATAAGTGAGGGAGATAGCAGAGCAAATATGTCGGCCTTCTACATTTGGTTGTTCCATCAGAAATATATGGGCCTCACATACGTCATCTATGTGAACTAACGAGATCGATCCATACAAGGATTGAACCAACTTGAACCATTCGTAATTACCTGCAAAATAATTAATGACGTATGGGTTTTATCTTTTATGCTCTAATAAACAATAAGCAGTCTGTACAACTATTGAGAAAAAATAAAAGACCTGGTTCTGTAATCGGGCCTAAGATAAATTGGCATGTAAACGGAAACGTAGAAGTAACGCAAGGTCCAGCCACGATACTCGGTCCAATTGTTACAACCTCCATTTCGCTATTTAAGCCATACTCAATTGCTGCTTGCTCGGCCAAAGTCTTTGCCACGGAATAAAACTGCACATCGCTAAATAATTATAATCAGCGCTTCTACCTCGATAGATCTCCATAGTAATTTTGGGAAGACAATAAATAGTACTCACTCCAGAAGGATTTTGGTCTTTCCTTCTCATGATATCCACAGGAGTCCATCTAGATTCGTCCAAACTGCAGTCGCTAATAAGTTCTCCCTCCTCGTTAAGTGGACAAGCTGCTGCCACCGACGAAGTATAAACCACGCGCCTCACCGATTTAGCTCGCGAGCAGGCGTTCAAAACGTTCAAAGCTCCCTTCACAGCAGGCTCAACAAAATCATCCTGTTGCACCATTTTTTTAAAATCATGTAAGTTGATCTGATTTGCATTAATGCTCGATCCACATTTTCTGAGATGTCTGCAACTTTAATTAAAAATTAAATTACCTCGGAAAGTTTGGAGAGGTCCATAGGACCCGCCACATGAAACACTCCATCACAGCCCTCCACGGCAGAGTCAAAGCTGCCCTCTTCGCATAAGTCTGACTGGAAGAGCTTCAGTCTCTCCGCAGCCCCAGGCAAGGACAGCAGAGGCCCGATTTTGGCGCCGTTTTCTGCAGCCAAAGATTCCAGTGGATCGTTACTCTAACTGTGAAATTCTGAGTGGATCGTTACTCTGAAGTGTGAAATTCTGAGACTCATTCTACAGCATAGCAAGAAGAGTTTGTAACTATCTCACGTGATTAACAAGATCAACCTGAGTCTAACAATTGTACAATAAATGTCCAACCTTATAGGTTTTGTAACTACCTCAGGTGAATTGTACAATAAATGTCCAACCTTATAGGTCTGTAACTGCCTCAGGTGATTAACAAGATCAGTCTGAGTGTAACAATTGTACAATAAGTGTCCAACCTGATTTGTGTTATGATTGTTGTATTTTGCTATATTTAAATGGTTGTTTATCTTATTATACAAGCTTTGAATTCTTATACTTATTGAACTCTTGGAAGTCTTATATTTATTGAACTTTTTATTTATTCAATTGATACTTAAATCAGTAAATAATTAAAAATATAAATAAGAGATATTTTGCATTTTGTATATTTTATTTATTTATTTAAAAATTTAAAAAAATTATTTTATTCTTACAATTTTAATTTAATACAAATAAAAATAGTGACTTCATACTCATAATCAATCATGAAATAGATTTTTTTGCTTATAAAAAATATAAAATAAATTTTAATTTTTACAAAATTTAATAATTTTTAGTTTGTTTAATTGATATTTTAAATTTATTTTTAAATCAAGGCAATTTAAAAAATAACTTGTCTTTCGGCGACACGTCTACTCATAATATGTTAATTATTTGACTGATATTAAAATGAATATAAGAATGTTATTACCTCCATAGACTTATATATCTTAGAATTTTGTGGTGGACTATCATCTATGCTTTTTCATGTATGGACGAGAATGAGACCACATTGATTCTATGGGCGTCCTCCAAAATTAATAATTAATCATTTAAAAAAAATAGCACTCCTAATAAACTCCTCAAAACTCCTAATTCGAATTGCATCTTTAGGTTTTCCATATAAATATAATTAAGTTTTAGATTCTTTTTAAATAAGGTTAGTCTAACTCATAATTAACAATTTAAAAATAAATAAAAAATAACTTTGTTAACATGTGATAAGTACAATTACTTATAGTTGGAAAAAGAAAACTTCAGCTTCAAATATTGGATTATTACATACAACTATTCAATTACTAGCTTAAATACATTGACGATACAACTATTACCTTAACTTCAACTCCAATCATGACTTTTACTTGAATTGCAATTGCCAATATATTAATTTTTAAATTAACTATTAGAGACAACTATTAGCTTAAGTCCAATGATTTTACAATTATTAGTTTAACTTCAACTCTAATCACAATTATATTGGATAAATATTAGATTAATTCCAGTGATTCTACAACTATTAACTTAACCTCAACTCTAATCGGGATTGATAACTATTAGATTATTTCAATTTAGTGATACAACTATTAAATTAAATTTAGATGAACTCCATGTCTTAACATGAGAAGTTGACCTTGATTAACCATGCACCAAGAACAATCAATTAGGTAATGTGCAGCTTATGTGACAGTTGGGAGTCAAGTTAATGTGCATAAGGCTTAGTCTAAGATTTATATTAACTTTTAAATCAACTATTAGCTTAAATCCAATGATGATACAACTATGAGCCTAACTTCAACTATGAGCTTAACAACCATAAATTAAGTGGTTATTATATTAGTTTAACTATTAGACACGAGATTGATAGTGTTGAGGAATTTGGAAAAAATATGCTCTGCAACTTAATTGAAGGCAGGGGTTGGGGGTCGTAGGAGGAAGGATTCACGGTGGTAAGGCAGGTCGGTGACGCTCCAGAAAGACCTTTCAAGATGGTTCCTGCTCCTCCTCGAGGGGAGAGGGACCGTGGAAGGAATGAAACAATAGAGGCAGATTATGTTATCTTGGGAAAAGAAAATGAAAAAGGGAAAGGAGTAATCAATGGTCCTATAATGCCAAGAGATGGGGAAGGCCGTAGTGGAATAAAAAAGGAAGAAACAAATAATCAAGGCATGCGAAGGACACGACAATGTGTCCTGAAATACAAGACTGTGCCAAGACTGCAGATCAAATCTGAAAGAGTCAGGGAGGATATTCAATACATGAAAGAGAGGGCGCTCATGGGAAAATTCATTGGGATTTGGCCCATAGAAAAGACCCTGGTCTGGTGGATCAACACAACGTGGAAACCCCAAGGACATTTCGACCTTCAACTAGGAGCTAAAGGGTTCTTCACTATAATATTCTTTAATGAAGAGGATAGAATGAAAATATTTGAGAATGGTCCCTACTTCTACAATTTGGTGGGCCTCTTTTTAAGGCCATGGAAAGAGATATTTGACCCTGACAAAGTAAACTTGAAAATAGCACCTGTATGGATAAGAATGTATTCCGTCACAATGGAATACTGGAAGGAAGAAATATTGATGGACATAGGGAACACTCTTGGGAACTTTATCAAAGTCTCAGAGCAAACTAGACAAAGAAAATATATATTGTATGCCAAAATATGTATATAACTTGACATCTCCAAATATTTTCCTGATGGAATAGAGCTAACCTGGGAAGATGAGGAATGGTTCCAGGCCATAGATAATGAACAAATCCCATTTCACTACAGAAGATGCCACGAGCATGGCCATCTATTTAGAGATTTCCCCCAAAATAAAAGACCTAGGGGGAAGAAAGACCAAGACATCCAGGATGCGGAGGGGTTTACTAAAATTCAAAACAAGAAGCAACAAGCAAGGAAGACTTCAGGGCCGGAGGTAAATAAAAGAGTGTAGACCCATAATCGGTTTGACATCCTCCAAGAAGATCAGACAAATTGCAATGTCAACACACAGGTAAATACGGTGAAGGATAAAATCCAAGCAGAACAACAAAGGGAGCAATACAAAGAGAACCAAGGAAATGAGAAAGATAAAAACCCAAAAAGGAAACCAGATAGAGCAAAAAAAACCCGAAACCCCTTATCCAGAGCCAGCAAGAGGAGGCCAAGAAAGAATCAGTGACAATGGAATTTGTCTTAGAAGATATGGAAATAGGTGACGTAGACCTAGACAGGATGGAAGCTACTTGTTCCGATAAAGTCCCATCCGAGATTCCCCCTCAGCAAGTTTCCCTACTAGAGAAAGCCATTATTCGAGCCAAAAACTCATGTTCCCTAGGGGTAGTGGTTGAATCCCTCAAAGTCACCAGCGGCAAGAAAAACCTAAAGAAAGAAATGAGGGGAAGACCTAGCAATATACAAAGAATCAAAGCAATAAGCGAACAACTGGTGGCTTCATAGCAGTATCCAACAATAGATGCAGCCCTTTCTCCCTCTAGTTAATCCACTCTTGATGCAGATTACAACTTGGAATATCAGAGGATGTAAGAGCACTCTTAAAACTTGTCTTCTTAAAACAAAGATTGAAAAATATAATCCAGGGATATTTTTTTTGCAAGAAACGAAATGCTCGGGAGAAGAAATTTCAAGTATCACCCAGAAAGTATGGAAGGGATGTGAATCTATAGCTTTAGATGCAAGAGGAGCGGTAGGCGGTTTGGGCATCCTTTGGAACCCTCGAGAGGTGCATTTATCAAGCTTCCTAGCTACTCCATGTACTCTCACAACAAATTTCCACATCATTGGTACCAGAATAAGAGGAGTCATTTCCAATGTTTATGTTCCCCCAAGGGCTGAATAGAAGCCAACATTTATGGAGTCAATTTCAGACATAAAAGCCCTAGTCAATGACAAAGCCGAGATTTTGGGGGGCGACTTCAATCTTATCAGGAACCTCGACGAAAAAAGGAGGTATTAGGAACATAACACTGCTAGCAATCACTTTAATGCTATTATTAATGACCTTAATCTGATAGATGTTAGAACCTCCAATGGCATATTCACTTGGAACAATAAACAGACAGGAGACAGAGGGATGGCCTGTAGACTTGACATATTTCTGCTCTCATAATCTATCATGATGGCAGGGGGTGACCTGAAAGCAGTGGTGCTTCTAGCGCCAGGTTCGGATCACTGGCCCATTAGTCTGGAAGGGGAAAATGTCAAAGCTAACCCTCGCAGACCATTTAGATTTGATAAATTTTGGCTTCTCCAACTAGACTTCCATGAGAAACTCAAGGAATGGTGGGAGAGATCCCCACCAATCAGAGGCACTCGAATGTATCAATTCCAACAAAAACTTAAACTCCTTAAAGGCCACATCAAGAAATGGAATAAGGAATCGTTAAACAATATATTCCAAGAAAAACAGTCCTTAGAGAACAAAATTAAGCTAAACCAATCTCAAGTGATGAACAGGGGATACTCAGAAGAACTGAGGATTTAGGAAAAGTTACTGTTGCAAGAATTTAGCCACAGAGAACAACAAGAGGAATTCTATTGGAACCAGAAGGCCAGAATCAAATGGCTCCAGGAAGGAGGACGTAATACTAGTATTTTCCACAAAGCTTCCATTCAACATAGATAGGGGAACCAGATGGATAAAATTAAGAAGGAGGATGGGAGGATAGTCGAATCTCAAGAAGATCTTGAAACCCTGAACTCTTATTTCACCAAGCTCCTGCAGGAACCAGACAGAGATAGGAAGGAATACCAAAGAGAAGTGTTAAGCCATATTCCTGATATTATCATGAATGACCATAATAAAATTCTGGGAAAAGCCATTGAGATGATGGAGGTAGAGATTGTTGTTAAAAAAATGGAAAAATATAAAGCCCCATGACCGAATGGTTTCACCACAAATTTCTTCCACGCTGGCTGGGAATGGATAAAGGAAGAAATCCGGGCCTTGGTGGAGGACTCTGGGAAATATGAGAGTGTTCTCAGAGCTCTCAACTCTACTTTCTTAACTCTCATTCCAAAAGAAAGTGGAACAAAGGATCCAGGCAAACTAAGACCTATTTCCCTGTGTAATGTCATCTACAAAATCGTATCCAAGGTAATTGCAAATCGTCTTAAACCCCTCCTGCCGATCATTATCTCTCCAGAGAAAGCATGGTTTGCAGAAGGAAGGAAAATTCTTGATGGCATTATTCTGGTCCATGAAACTATCCATTCTCTTAAAGCTACGAAGACTCCAGGTATGCTCCTGAAAATGGACCTTTCCAAAGCTTATGATAAATTGAATTAGCAATTCTTGGTAGGAATTCTTAAAGCTTTTGGTTTCATGGAGGAGTGGACTAATTGGGTCATGAATATGGTCTCCTCTTCTTTCTTCTCAATTTTGGTCAATGGGTCCCCCTCGAGTCCCTTCAATGCATCTTGAGGCATTAGACAGGGGGGTCCCCTATCTACCTTCCTCTTCATAATTGCGGCGGAAGGACTAGGAAGGATGCTAAAAAATAGGAGAGCAGCGAACAGAATTCAAGGATTATCTCCAATGTTTGGGATGGACCCACAGACCCATCAATAGTTTGTGGATGATAATTTGCTGATGGGCCCCTCCTTGGTTCATGAGGCTGGGGGAATTAAAGAGTGTTTGAATACTTTTCTGGAAGCTAGCGGCCTGGAAATCAACAAGGAAAAATCCCATACCTACTTCTTCAATACCCCAAGGATCACCAAGAGAAATGTACTCAGAATCTTGGAGTTCTCAGAAGGCAGCCTCCCCTCAAAGTATCTCGGAGTGCCTATGGAAAAGTCGACTATCAAACAAATATCTTGGAAAGAATTGGTCAAAAAAATTAACAAAAATCTCAATCTCTGGACTTTCAAAGCCCTCAATTTCCTTAACAGACTAATCCTGGTAAAATTTGTTCTTCAGGCTATGCCCATTTACCTCTTCTTAGTACTGGTAGCTCTGAAATCCATTATAAAACAAATCAGGAACATTCAGAGGAACTTCCTATGGGGAGGATCGGAAGGAAACAGAAAGTGGCCTCTAGTGGATTGGCAAACCATATGCACCCCAAAAGTTGTTGGGGGATTGGGGCTTAGAGACCCTCTTGACAATAATAAAGTTATGAGCGCAAAAATTTGGTGGAGATGGGTTAATTATGCGAAGGAGCCATGGGCCAAACTGTGGCACTTGAAATATCCCCCGCAATGGCCCAAGCATTCCCTGGTTCGCTTCGGAGAAAATCTCCCAGGCTCCAGCATCTGGAAGACTGCCCAGGAAAATAGGGGATTGGTTAAAAAGCACAATTTATGGGAAGTGCGGAATGGCCAAAATGCTATATTTGCAAGCGGAGCTATGAACCAGGAACCAACGATTTCTTGTGGGGATAGATCCCCATTTCTACACAC
Source organism: Pseudotsuga menziesii (assembly GCA_001517045.1). Classification (NCBI taxonomy): domain Eukaryota; kingdom Viridiplantae; phylum Streptophyta; class Pinopsida; order Pinales; family Pinaceae; genus Pseudotsuga; species Pseudotsuga menziesii. Next base: position 284,172 of record LPNX010654033.1, on the reverse strand, counting down.
CTTTCTCCAGAATAATTCCCATGGAAAGGTGGCAGATTTCTAGGATACATGCAACGAAGACCAACTTTTTTGGACGTGGAAGGAAAGGAGTTGGTGGCAAGCCAAAGCACCCGGGGAAGATATCGAATACTTTATGTCGGAGTTGTATGATAAAAGAATAGCCAAGAACAAGGATCCAGATAAGCTCAGATGGGGATATGAGAATTTAGGTAACTTTAACCCGAAAGAATCCTTAGGGATGCTAACAGGGACTCAAAACCTAGAGCTAGAAGCCAAATGGGGGGAAATTTGGACTAGAGGATGGTGGCCAAAGGTCTCTGTCTTCTGTTGGTTGGTGATTAAACGTTGCATCCTAACTTGGGATAACCTATAAATCAAAGGATTCTATGGTCCATCTAGGTGCTGCATGTGCAAGGAGAATAATGAAACCATAAATCATCTGTTGGATGTATGCAAAGTAGTAGACTCAATACGGGATAAAGGGGCGGAAATTTTTAGGAGAACCCACCGTCATAGGGGACGACCGGATATCACCATAGTAGATTGGCCTATGAACGGTTTTAAAAACAAAATAGTGAACTACCTGTTGGAATTTATTCCTAGTTTCACCTTATGGGAAATATGGAAAACCCGAAATAGACAGACCTTTGAAAACAAATCAAGAAAACAAGGGGAAATATGGAACTCTATAGAAGCTCATCTGAAAGAAATTATATCTCTACAACAATGGATGTAGGAGGAATATTCCGCTGAAGCAAATGAATGAATTATTCTGTATAATTTAGGGATTGGGGAATCACCTCCCAACAATTTGATTTCTTGATCAGTTCCAGTGCCTGTTTCTAGCCCAAAATCCTAGTTTGCACCTCTAGATGGGTCTTTTAAACTCAATGTCGATGGAGCGACTAAAGGTAACCCTAGTCCTGCTAGTTATGGGGGTTCTATTAGGAATTCGAAGGGTGATATTATCAGTTTGTTCTAGGGATCCATAGGAAGAAACACTAACAACATGGCCGAGCTCGAAGGCCTTATCAACGGTTTGACATGGGCGCTGCAAACTGGGAAAACTCCTCTGGTGGCAGAGGGGGACTCTCAAATAATTATCAACTTAGCATGATGGCTTCAATTGGGTGCCTCCATGGCCCAAGTCTCAAAAAATAGAGATGGGAGGGCCGTTTAAGTGCTCTCAGGAAAACTCTCATAGGCCAGGAAGCCATTCTGCTTTCGCATGTAAAACGAGAAGGAAACAAGGTGGCAGATGTCATGGTGAACATAGTAGTGGAAAGCAACATATATTTCCATGCAGAGGAAAGTGACGACAGTGGAAAGAACCAAACCATTTGGAAACGATGCTTGAAGCTAGCGGAGGATGACAAGGATGGCAGTTGTAACCCGTACATCCCCCTAAATCACTCCCTCCCGATGCATGCGAGCGACAACTGTCATTAAACTTTAACAGGAAGAAAAATGGGCAGCGTGCCGACACCATGTAGCGGGCCCTCTAATGTCACGGTGGCTAATACAGTAAGTCTGGAAAGTTCCCGATCGCTAGATGGGGCCAAAGTGATGCATGCCTAAACACGTGGCAAAGGTACAACGCACATGGAGGAAGCAAAAGGTCAAGTCGATAGTGGGATTTGGGCTTGGCTTTATATCTGCAGGCAGTGTCTCCTTGCTTTTTGATCCATGGGAAGAGTGGAGGAGAGGACGAGCAAGTACTGAGTTCATGTTTGAGGTGATAGGAATGGTAAATATGGCAGATTTCCATATCATTTGGCCCCTTATGAAACCTAAGGAGGCCAATCAGTCGCACACGGTGAGAGATCTGATGGAGTGGTGGGAATGGTAGAGAATTATGGCAAGCACGCGCAGAGTTAAGGGAAATGTCTATGGACGGGAGAACTCGGAGGAGCAGTGCTCTATAAATTCAGGCTCAAAGGAGAGGAAGGACCCAAACAAGGCATTGTTTCTATTTCTTTTGTTGCCTAGTGTTTGATTGTGTGCATTCATCATGCCGCATCTATGGAGGGCTCGAAATCGAGCGAGAGGTCCCAATAGGGGAGAAAGCCACAGTGAGGCTTCCCCTAGTTCCATGAACGAATCTACGCCTTCAAGGGGTGGTGATCCGATAGCAGAACCATTCAAGTGGGGTGATCAGTACATGGCGGAGACGTCTACGTCTATAGAGGCATTCATCGCCATTCTGGAAATTGACCTCCTTCAGGAGTTTGAGGCCATGATGGGTCGCCCATTGTTTCCCAACCCCTTCTGGATCGCTCGCATATTGCTAGCCCGGGACATCCAGGAAAAGATACAAACTTCCCAAGGAATCCGAGACGCTCTGGACATCATCTGGCACGGGAAGCGGGAGAGTGCTGCGGGTTTTTGTCTTCTGGAGCAGATTTTTCTCAGGATATGCTAGTTAGTCCAGGGGTTGGCGCCACCACCACGGTCAATACCCCGATGAATTCTCCTGCAAGAACTGTGTCAGGTCCTCGCGAGGATTAGTTCTAATACCCCAACACAGTAGCCAGAAGTTAAGGCGGGGCTCTTCGGCAGGGGGCATTTATCTCTTTGTTTTTTCTGATGTAGGTTGATGTCGGTCTTATGGCTCGCTTCGATGTGGCCAGCTTTGTAAAGCTTCAAGAGGTTAGGAAACTTTGTCTAATGTTCTGCTTTGTGTTTGTTTTTTTATGGGAACCAGCCCTTGAGGATCCCACAGTGCATGTCGGCTTAGTTACGTGAATGTTTGAAGCCTTGTTCAGTTTTTGACAGGTGGGGTAGGCCTTAACATGTCGTGCCTCAGTCCCGATAGGGGCCGTTTTTCAAAGACCTCTTGTATATCTTCATACTGTAACATCTTTTTGTACTATAATAGATCTTTCCTACTTACAAAAAAAAAACTATTAGACACGAGTAATTGACACATTCTTTAGTAAAAAAACATTATCAATATGTCAAATATATACCTCTCGGCATATTTCAAACTAATTAATCTTAGTAATATGGTTGTTGTTAGTTCTTAGGTCGATAGAAGTTTTCATTTGAGATATGGGGTGGACTGAGAGAAATGCTTTTTCATCTACGGACGAGGATGAAACAAGTGTACTATCGAGATTTATTCTACAGAAGTGATTCAAAATTCGAAATAAACAATTATAAAAAATAATTGGTAGCTAAATGATGAAAGGATAACTCATAGGAATGCACGGATAACTCATAGCTGATGAATGGATAACCAATAGTTCATGGCAGATAACTAGAAGAATGTGTGATAAAAAGGAAAAGTATATATAAAAAATAACTAATAGTTGATAAATGTATAACAAGAAGAATGTACGTGATAACATGTAGTTAGTCATGGATAACTCACACTTAAACCTTCCATTTCATAACTATCTCTCAACCATTTTATCCCTAACGACCTGATCCAACCACAAACTATATGGATGTGCTAGTCTAAAACTTAGTTATATCTTAGACATGATTCATCGTACAGTTTAAGGATCATTTGCAATGTAATTGTAACCGAGGAAGCTTCATTGTTAGAAATGTAGAATATTTATATATAGATCGCCAACTTTGAGATAAGCAAAGAATGGTGGAGGTATGCTAGCGTTTCCGCATCTATGAAGCTTTTGGCAAAGGACGACGCTAAAGGAGCCTAGTTTACATCAAACACTATGGTTAGTTGACTATTGTGAACAAAATGACCCAATGTTTTATCTTAGGACATGTTATATTTATGTTTAGGTATACTAATATGCATTTATCAGGAAAGTAATAACGATAAATGTAATATGTATTTGTAAGCAAAGTAAACTTTAAAAAAATAAAGCAAAGTAATATTAATAAATATTTGTCAACAAAGTCACATTAAGTTATATACAATAAAATAATTTATATCCAACTGTATATATTCCATTCTATTATTAAATTGTATGAAGGTTAATTCAAAAACCAAAAAATTATAACAATCCTACCATAGTGTCATAAGAGGACATATCCATTAAGGATCTTAGTATGAGAGACATGGGAGGAAGAGTGTAGAGAGCTATGCTAGAGTATCAATGGTACAAAGACGAGGTCTGGGATTGAAGATATTAGTTCAAAGCCAAGGTGGTAATGTCTAGTTTTAGATGTATATGAAGCTAAAGTTTAAAGGATATAGAAAAATTAAGGAAATACACTTGAGTTAATTGTTCTTAAGGGGAAAAGGAACCCAAAAGAGTGGTTGAGGAGAGAAGGGTAAAGAATGAGAAGGTTGAGATGGTTATCGTTTATATATGAGTATGTTGGAGGTGGAAGAGTTGATTGAGAGGATCTTGGACGGAGGTGGAAGGTTGGATGGAGAGGATCTTGGATGATTTATGAGAAGGTATGGTGACGTGTCTTGGATATATTTAATTTTTTACATTCTTGTTCAATTAATGTTCATGATTGGATTTATTTTTTAATACAAGATGGATATAATGTTGATAATTTATAGGTGAAAACTAGTTATGGGGTCTCTCAGTTAGAGATTCTATGCATCCAATGACATGGAGAAAAGTCAACAATTGAGGGATTACTTTTAAAAAGATGGTACTTGTGTTTGATGTTAGGAAAGAATTGAATTACACAAGTGCTCATTCCAATCTTCCTCTTGTGCTATGGAACATTAAAAATATTTTGAAGGTATAGGGAATACCCTCGGTAGGTTTATTGCTTAGTTGACAAATTTATGAAAAATAAAGACAAGAGGATTATTAGAATGTTGGTGGAGATGACTTCATATAATGTTTACCTATAGACATAGATATTGATTGGGATTCTTAGGCCTTTCAAGAAAAGCTATATTTTTGGAAGATCCATGTTAGATTCATATCATTTCATGAGGCTGGTAGTTTGTGAAAAGATTGCAAAAACACTACGTGGGTTTTCAAATAACTTATGAAGAACTAAAAAAGTAGAGAAGGGGAGGGCCCTTATTTTAGTGAATATCATTAAAGTTTATGTTCTATATAAGGGGAAAATCACTACAAAGAACATGGATAATATCCAAGGGATCAAAGAAGATGAAGGCTAGAAAATATATTGTCATGACAAATAAAAGGTATACAAATTGTTGTCTTTCCTTTGCACTCTAAAATAGTTCACAATGGTTTTCCTTCTTCCATGGAGGGTTTTGGATCTATCAATTTGAGAAAGGAGAGGTTAATAGAGACTAAGAGTCCTAAAAAGTAAAAAAATAATCCTTTTATCCTAAGGGGGTAATCTTGAGTATAAGATGAAGGATCCATCGAATTCCTTCCATGAGGTATCCTCCCTCATAACCGATGATGTAGATGGAGATTCAAAGCAATATAGGGATACCAAACAATCATCTCTCTCCTTAAAAAAAGGGTCTATGGAGGTTTAGGTAGGTATCAATAATGAGTTGGAATCTTAGCCCAAGAATAAGTCCAAGTTATAAACTAAGGAAGTTTAAAAAATACAACAAAAACTTCCTTTTAAAATTCCATGCCTTCTAAGATCTAAGAAAAAAACTGTAGAAGATGAAGGTGATTAGAGAGAGGTGTAGCTCATATCTGGAAGGACCAAAGGTTCCCGAATAAATATTCCACCCACTTTGTTGCAACGGGAATGTTCTAGTAGTAAAATTTAGAAATACGCACATTAACAAAAACACGTGTGCATTCCTAGTTCAAAACTTATCAGGCCTCTATGCAAGCAGACATGTGAACGATATTAAACGTATGTGTGTTCCTAAACATTGTACATGTTCCTATGTGTGTGAAAATAAAGTGCCCATGTGCCATTTATTTCTCATTGCTCCTCATTTCCACAACTTCCCATGATGTTAGGTGATTGAAATAGAAATGCGAGCGCATATTCACCGCCACAAAACATCCCCAATCCTCTCTCTAAGTAACCCTTCAAATTTTTTTCTTCTTTGTCTTTTATATTTTGTGATTTAATAAAAAAACTTAATTTTAAAACTAATGTAAACAAATTTATTATTTTTACATTCAGATTCTATATATATTTCATTACAATGGAAGAATACCTCAAACCAAATCTATAGAAAAACATGAACACTAAGGAGAGCCCAAGCACAAAAAACCCTGATCCAAATCAACAAGAAAACATTAAACCTAGGAGTTAACCCACACACATAAAAGCATATTGACCAACATTTAAACCAGCTGAGAATCTTGGTCAAAGACTTCAAAATGATAAGGGAACCATGAAGAATATGTTGGCGTAGTCTCGACCAACCAAAACGAGTTGACAGGGGTTCCACCTTGTCGACGTTCAACACGCTGCAATCTCCCTGAGCATTGGCCCTGATAGGTTTTACCCTGTCCAACAACACCCACAGAGCAGATGAGGTCTCACCTGAGATGTTTGAGGGAGAACTCTCGGAACCAAGTTTTCGTAGTATAGAGGAGGATTTGGGGCATCATAGATTCATTAGCTTAATTTCCAGATCTAATCTACTTACTTGCTCAGAAGAAAAATTATTTGTCATGTCGCATTATTCATTCATCATTACAGCAGATCTACCAGTGGTGAAAATAGGTCTAAAAGATGACAGTATCCATTAGCAGAAAGCATCGCATTATCCATTCATATGCAGATATATTCATCATTCACCATCAGAATAGCAACAATATAAAGCAGGAAAAAATAAAGGTGCCACAGGAGTTCAGATCAATCCACATTGCATCATATTAAATCCGTAGAACAAATTGCAGATAAAAACCAGACAACAATCCAATATCACATCCGATATTTATTTCCCCTCGATATCTTCTTACATGCATAATTCTTCTATTTATAAGGCTTGCACCTTTACATTCAAGGTCCACTTCTAACTAACTTCTAACAAACTTCTAATTATCTTAACCACTAAGGACCAATATTCCGAAGAAATGGTCAATAATACAAAAGATGACATGAAATATCAAAAGTGGACTATTTTCTTCCTATCGCGCTATCTTTGCCTTGAGTAGTGTCACGTGAGTATGTGCAACATCCTAGGTGCTGCGCAACTCACTTACTCCCAACCCCTTGCCAACAGAATACCCTTAGCCACATCTCGTGATAGCATTATTTCCTCTATTGACATGCCCATGGTTAATTCACGGGGTCTTTACTTAGTGAAACCATGTCATAGCGCCTTCGTTCATGGGATATTAAAGAATACCCCTATTTTCAATACATATTGATAATTACTTACAAAAATCCTTTTGTTGAGCCCCCCTCCCAATACACATTTCCAATTAAAAGACCCCTATTTTTACAAGATATTCCTTATTTTTGATAGAAACCCCTTTTTATACCCCCCTAGTACTTATAAACCCCTCATACCCTATTCCCCACCCCGCAATACCTAGAATATATTGACCTTATTTTTTACAATTAAAAACCCCCTTTATGAATGAACGTGATAAGACATTGCTCAATAAGGTGAATCCCCCATGGGTTAATTGTTGATCATATCTAAATATAAGGCTAGGATGAGATGATTCTATTCCATTGGCCTCAATAAAAAACAAATCAAAGATTTCAAAAATTCAAAGGAAATTATTGTTATATTCTTCATTGACCTAAAAAACTGGCCAACTCCTTAATCAACATAAGGGGCTCCTTCACATGGATTGGTGCACATATGATCCAAGGAAATAAAATTGGATGTCTCATTGGTTCATGTTTTTTTTGCAAAACTCCTTGCAACAATAGGGAGGTTCAATTATATTTATTTTGGAAACTTTGTTGAGTTCATGTGGGGTCTCCATGTGAACTATTTTGACAATGGTGATTTTCATGTGGTTTGTCTTGGATTTTCTCATCTTGACCAACATCTAGGAAAAATCCAACAAGAGGGCTACTTGCTCCTAGGCTTATACTTAAACCCCCAACCCCCTAAACATTTCACCTTCTAAACCACTTGGCTTGAATTGCATTTACAAACCACATCTTACATGTAGTGTATTGCAAAATAGTACATTTTCAAAATCATCTAGACATGACCCATCGGAGCGAGCAATATGGAGAGCCCCACTAATCATAGACCTTCCATGTATTTTGGCCCCCACTAATCATAGACCTTCCATGATAAGAATTCAGTCATAAGATTCTTCCCAGATCTAAGCATTACCACATCAATGCATTAACTATGGACATATTTGACATAGAGAGATGGAGGATCCTACGTGGGGTATCTTTTTGGATTCACAAATCTTTGTAGGGATATGAAGATTCCAAAATTCTAATTAATTAGGAAGATAATAAATACAAATTTGAAAACATGAAAATTAATCATAATTCAAATAGTAAAAGTAAGTAGAAACATTGACAATATTATTTTTAATCATATTGACAGTGATCAACTATCTAACTTATGTCAAAGCTGATCCAGTCTCATCTAAAAACATCCTATCAAACCTAGTTTTTAAAGAGAGAATCTCGAATTTCAATTTTAAAAAGATTTCTTTATTGATTTAAAACCGATAAGATGTTATAGTCTTGTCATGGTTAAATTCATTGTCATTTTTTGGTCCACCTATCAAAGTAATCTCATCACACAGTCATAATATACAAAATTCTCATCTCACATTCTGTAATATACAAAATTCACACTCTGTAATACACAAAATTCAAATAATTTTATTGGAAATAAATACTAAATTTAAATTTAAATCCACTATACTGTAATTTTTCTTTAGAAATTTTCTTATCACAATCTTTCTCTCCCGAAAAAATGAAATCTCTATACTCTTGATAAATATGAAATCAACCTAGACTTTTTCCTTCTCTGAAACTAATGAAATCTCTGTATAAACTTTGATAATTAAATGTGAAAATAAAAGAAAAGAAGCAAAAACAATGGAAGTAAAACACATAATATCATATTATTACTTATATCTCGAAGGGTTGCGTGGACAGTGTAGCCTCTTTGGAGAAGATTCTTGACGAGCCATGATCCGATGTATCCCCCTGCTCCTGTAACGCACATCTTCACACCATCTTTGCCTGCTTGGCTCTGCATTTTATGCTCGGAACAGAATTTCAATATGCAGGTTACAGATGTCAGATGTCAATATGTCGAAGGGCGGCGTTGACAGTGTAGCGTCTTTGGAGAAGATTCTTGACGAGCCATGATCCGATATATCCGATAACGCACATCTTCACACCATCTTTGCCTTCTTGACTTTGCATCTTATGCTTGGAACAGGGAAGAACTTGCTTTTCATTTGAAGCACCTGTCGCCTTGTAATGTGTTTACCAGTCGGGGAACTTTCTCATTATCGAAAATCTAATCCAAGGATGGAGCGTTATCCAAAATGTGAGGACACGCGCTTGTCTATTTCTTTTCCTTATATCGCTACATCGCTAAACGGCCAGATATTATGGAAACGATCTAATGGTGGAGATTTTGGTGCTAAGTCATACGCCATTAAGATATTTAGTATAATATTGAGATGTATTTTGACATTTAATTAAATGATAAGTCAAAGAATATGAAATCATATGATATCTAAAAGCATCTTTAATCACATACATCAAATTTAGATCCTAAAATATATTACTATTTACAATCACGCCTAAAATAAAAACATTACATAATTATTGACCCAATCATTTACATAATTAGAAATAATCACCAAAGTAGAGTTCATCTATGAAGACACCAAAGCTTTCACTGGAGTTGAACCAGACTACAAGTTGGGAGAAATCTTTAGAATGATCTCAAACTAAAATGTACCTGATGCTGGGTTTGAAGAATTCACAATCTATGCAAACATTGAGAAGTCATCCTTGATCAAAGTATATACGAGGCCCGAATTATTTCCTTGTTTAGAAGTAATAGGTTGGATTCTGCCCAGGGAAGATGTGATGACAATTATTCTAGAAAACACTGCAAATCAAGGCTATGATGCATATAGCCATGCCTATGTCTCCATGGCATACCATTTACCTTCACCATAGGTATACCTAACAAAGAGTTGGTTGAAGGAGGTAGCTCTGGACGTGGTAGAAACTGTAAAGAGAATGATGATACCAGGAAAGAATTTTTGAACCAGACCTTCTGGAGAATATGACACCTCTACTCTCCATGCTCCCTACAGGTTTATTGCATTCATGATCAACAGGATTTTTGGCACAGCACATGGGAAGAGTTTCAATATAGGCTGGATACCGGTTATCATTTTTGTGGCTACACAATGAACCATCTTCAACTGAGCCAATATAGTGTCGAACAACCTTTCTGCATGTATAAATGCAGCCTTAGGAGGAGTATCTCAAAAGAAATTTGAATTTTATATGAGATCTATTCAAATTGACTGCATATTGTGCACCTAGACTTTCCCTGCTTTGAAATGCAACTGGGAGAAGGAAAGAACCTGAGTATACATAGCCTATAAATTGTTGTGGGCACATAAGTATTACAGTTATTATAGGGAAATTTGCGAGCATTTCATTATGCCCTTATATACTATAATTTTCTTGACTGAATGTAATTGCATGTTCGGAGAGGCTTTTAAAGTCATACAAGAGTTTGGGGATTATTATTTGACAGAGGATGGATTATATGTAAGGATGTATGGTGGCTCCATATCTCCTTCTCTAGTCCCAAAATATGCCATAGATTATGTACTCCACAAGGAGGCAGTCAGACAGCTGTACATTAATGGAGTAGGCAATTTTTTGTTTGAACATAAGAAGGAAATGTACCTTGTAGTACCTTTCTTACTTGGAAGCTATAAGTTTTTAAGGGTAAAGTAGGCATCAGAGTTTGTTAAAGAGGGGGCAGAATATTTTTTCTTTGGAGAAATGAATTTTCATAGAAATGACTCCCATAACAAAGTAGCTAACTATTGTAAAGAAGTTGGAATCCATTTTGAGTACACTGACTTCTGGGATAAAGATGAAGAGACATTCCGCAATGCAAAGAACATAATAGACCTCAAGATAAGATTCAAGAAAAAACAACAACTATGGGTGGAAAAGGAAAGACTTCAGAAAAGGCTAAGAAGTTAGAAGAAGGAGAGGCCAAGAAAAGGGAAGACGATGCTAGAAGATTAACACAGGAAGCAAAAAATTGGTTAAGAATTGAAGAGGAAGAAAAGAAATGAGCTGCTGAAGAAGCGGCTAGGAAGGAAGAAGAAGAATGCAAAAGAAAAGAGGAAGCTGAAATAAAGAAGAAACAAGAAGAAAGTGAGGTCTTCAGACTAACAGAAGCCCAAAAGGAGAAGCAGCCTACAAAGTAAGTTGATGCACAAGAAGTACAAGACCAAATAGATCAAGAGCAAGGACAATCTGATCTTGATCCCTTAGAACTTGCTCTATCTTCTGGCAGCATATTAGGCGAGGCTTCAATTTCTAAAATTGATTTGATTCCTTTCATGCCTACAGAAGGGGAGGAAGTTTCTGATTTTAATACCATTTTTTATGACAAAGAAAAGAAAAGAATCGTTCAAAGAACTGAGAAGAAGGTAGATACTCGGGGAAAGCCATGAAAAATGGTGACAGACAAGACATTGGTACATGGTATGCATGAAGATCCGCGGTTGATAGCGAGAGTTGGGGTAGCTTTAACCTTAGCAGCTGAAGACAATGTGGACAGGCTCATGACTGATCTAGAGCAGTCATGGAAGAATGCGGCCTAATTGAAGGAAACCTTAAATAAGGAAAGAGATGGAAGCCAGAAGCTAAAGAGAAAATATGAAGACATGATAGGCAAAGTCAAGACTTCAGGAACATAATGCCAAACTCTACAAGCAGATAAGAATGCTCTAGCAATATCTGCAGAGAACACATAGAAGAGTGCTCAAGTTACCTTTGCTAAATTACAAAAGCTATAGCTGGAGCATCGGATGTTAGAGAATAAAAAGGATAATATTCAGTTATCATATGGAAATTTAAGTGAAGAAAAGAACAAGTTGGAGATCAGGGTTACTGAGCTGGAAATGGAGATGGCTACTACAGAAGAAAAGGAGAAGCAATATCAGATGTAGGTAGCAGCCTTAAAAGAACAGAAAAATTCATTGATCGCATTACTAAAGGATGCTATGGAGTAGAAAGTCGACATCCGACCTTTGAAAGAGCATGTTCTGACTCAAAGGAAAAGGATCCATCAAATACAAATATGGATAGAAGATGAAAGATGCAAAATTTTGCAGATAGACACCAGGCTAGAAGAAATTGTAGATATAACTTCATATTTCCTGGATAGGTCTCAAGATATATTGGAAATTCTAAAAGGAAGAATGGTCTGGGTAGAGACTAATAAAGAATCTCCCATAGACCTAGCCATATAAGATCAGCAAACATTAAAGAAGAAATATGAATTACTAGAATTTGCAATTAATGTCACAGAGGAGTTCAATAAAATAGTGAAAAAGACAAAGACAGCCTATGCTGAATTTTGCAGGAGAGTGCTCTCCACATACAATCGATGTTAGACTTGTGCACAAACGATATTGGATGTGCTACCTGATCATGAACTGTTTCTAAAACATTGACAAGACAGGTACGAAGAATATGAGCAAGAAATCTAGTAGGTCAAGGACCTAGATGAATGGATATTGAAAAATGCAGTAGAACATGCAGTCGTGAGCATACATTTATTAGAGGACTAGTTGCGCCTAATTCCTACTAGGATAGAGGGGGTGAAGACCCAAGCTATCAAATATGAAATGAACATTCGTTTTCTTGAGCCTTCCAGATTTGAAAGCATAGCAGCTAATGCTAATGCATGGAAAAATTTCACCAACGAGCAAGCTGGCCCTTCCTCATAAAATGTTTTGGGAATATTGATTTAAAATTTAATATATTGTACTAATTTTATGAACAAGCTACAGGACAAAATTTTGGAAAAGAAAGGTTGGGTAAGCTCAAAAGACAATGTGGGGCAGCCCAAAAGTTTTGCTCTTGTATAAGTATAGGAGAGTTTAAGATAGAAAGGAGGATCTTTTTTCCAGACTATGTTGAGAAAGTATTGTAAGAAGAACTATTTCATTTTACAATAAAGAGTCATATGTTTCTGCTCGAGGAAGTTCTGTGTATTTTTCAAATGTTTGCTATGGATTAGTTGGATATGAACTATTTCTTTTTCAGCTTATTTCCATAAATTGTGAGATTGTTCTAACTTATTGAATTCTTTCATGTTATGAATGTGCTCTGGTTTATTTTTATGAAATTTCCACATTGATTAATGAATGTTTTAATTAACAATAAGCTATCTTGTTGTTTATATTTCTATTGATATTCATGTGTTTAGAAACAATAACAACTATCTATGATTTTTCTTTATGCATGCAATACAATACATTACACACCATTAATGATAGTTTTTCTCCATAGGGATAGATTAGTGAGTCTTAGTTAGTTTCCTACTGTTGGTGATTTAGAAGCGAGAGAGGTAAGACGAGAGTTAAGAACCTACGCATCACATTGTGACCCTCCTCATTATCTCTATCATTTGAGTTTAGTTAGGAACTTGCACATCATACTTAAACATTAAAAAAATAAAAAATATACACGGTGGACCGGGCCGTAACTGCTAAAACACTTTAATCGTTACTTAACCTACCGTAGTCGGACCGTAAACTGGACGGATTCCCAATACCAAACAATAACGAGCTAATTGGGAACGTTTATTGGGGAGAATCCATACTGTTGTTACCTACGATTTTTTATGCCACAACATATTCTTAGCCCAAGAATAAGTCTAAGTTATAAACTAAGGAAGTTTAAAAAATACAACAAAAACTTCCTTTTAAAATTCCATGCCTTAAAAAGATCTAAGAAAAAACCTGTAGAAGATGAAGGTGATTAGAGAGGAGTGTAGCTCATGTCTGGAAGGACCAAAGGTTCCCGCATAAATATTCCACCCACTTTGTTGCAATGGGAATGCTCTAGTAGTAAAATTTAGAAATATGCACATTAACAAAAACACGTGTGCATTCCTAGTTTGAAAATTATCGGGCCTCTATGCAAGTAGACATGTGAATGATATTAAATGTATGTGTGTTCCTAAACATTGCACATGTTCCTATGTCTGTGAAAATAAAGGGCCCAGGTGCCATTTATTTCTCATTGCTCCTGATTTCATGAACTTCCCATGATGTTAGGTAACTAAAATAGAAATGTGAGTGGATATTCACCACCACAAAACATCCCCAATCCTCTCTCTAAGTAACCCTTCAAATATTTTCTTCTTTGTCTTTTATATTTTGTGATTTAATAAAAACACTTAATTTTAAAAGTAATGTAAATTTTTTTTTTTTTTTACATTCAGATTCTATATATATTTCATTACAATGGAAGAATACCTCAAACCAAATCTACAGAAAAACATGAACACTAAGGAGAACCCAAGCACAAAAAACCCCGATCCAAATCAACAAGCAAACATTAAACCTAGGGGTTAACCCACACACATAAAAGCATATTGACCAACATTTAAACCAACTAAGAATCTTGGTCAAAGACTTCAAAACAACAAGGGAACCATGAAGAATATGTTGGCATAGTTCTGACCAACCAAACCCAGTCGACAGGGGTTCCACTTTGTCGACGCTCAACACCCTGCAATCTCCCTGAGCATCAGCCCGGACAAGTTTTACCTTGTCCATCAACACCCACAGAGTGGATGAGGTCTCACCTGAGATGTTTGAGGGAGAGTTGTCGGAACCAAGTTTTTGCAATATAGAGGAGGATCTAGGGCATCATAGATTCATCAGCTTAATTTCTAGATCTAATCTACTTACTTGCTCAGAAACAAAATTATTTGTCATGTCGCATTATTCATTCATCATTACAACAGATCTACCAGTGGAGAAAATAGGTCTAAAAGATGACAATATCCATAAGTAGAAAGCATTTTATTATCCATTCATATGCAGATATTTTCATCATTCATCATCAGAATAGCAACAATATAAAACAAGAAAAATTAAAGGTGCCACAGGAGTTCAGATCAATCCACATTGCATCATATTAAATCCATAGAACAAATCACAGATCAAAAATAGAAAACAATCAAGTATCACATCCGGTATTCATTTCCCCTCTATATCTTCTTACATGCATAATTATTCTATCTATAAGGCTTGCGCCTTTACATTCAAGGTCCACTTCTAACTAACTTCTAACAAACTTCTAACTATCTTAACCAGTAAGGACCAATATTCCGAAAAAATGGTCAATAAGTACAAAAGGTGACATGAAAATATCAAAAGTGGACTATTTTCTACCTATCGCGCTATCTTTTCCTTGTGCGGTGTCACGTGAGTATGCGCAACATCCTAGGTGATGCATAACTCACTTACCCCCAACCCCTTGCAATTGTGATTTTCATGTGGTTTGTCTTGGATTTTCTCATCTTGACCAACATCTAGGAAAAATCCAATGAGAGGGCTACTTGCTCCTAGGATTATACTTAAACCCCCAACCCTCTTCTAGATCACTTGGCTTAAATTGCATTTGCAGATCACATCTTACATGTAGTGTATTGCAAAATAGTGCATTTTCAAAATCATCTAGACATGACCCATCGAAGCAATATGGAGGACCCTCAAGGGAATGTTTTTTGGCCCCCACTAATCATAGACCTTCCATGATAAGAATTCAGTCATAAGATTCTTCCTAGACCTAAGCATTACCACATCAATGCATTAACTATGGACATATTTGACATAGAGAGATGGAGGATCCTACGTGGGATATCTTTTTGGATTCACAAATCTTTGTAGGGTTATGAAGATTCCAAAATTCTAATTAATTAGGAAGATAATAAATACAAATTTGAAAACATGAAAACTAATCATAATTCAAATAGTAAAAGTAAGTAGAAACATTGACAATATTATTTTTAATCATATTGAGAGTGATCAACTATCTAACTTATGTCAAAGCTGATCCAGTCTTATCTAAAAACATCCTATCAAACCTAGTTTTTAAAGGAGAATCTCGAATTTCAATTTTAAAAAGATTTCTTTATTGATTTAAAACCGATAAGATGTTATAGTCTTGTCATGGTTAAATTCATTGTCAATTTTTTGTCCACCTATCAAAGTAATCTCATCACACAATCGTAATATACAAAATTCTCATCTCACATTCTGTAATATACAAAATTCACACTCTGTAATACACAAAATTCAAATAATTTTATTGGAAATAAATACTAAATTTAAATTTAAATCCACTATACTGTAATTTTTCTTATCACAATCTTTTTCTCCCGAAAAAATGAAATCTCTATACTCTTGATAAATATGAAATCAACCTAGACTTTTTCCTTCTCTGAAACTAATGAAATCTCTGTATAAACTTTGATAATTAAATGTGAAAATAACCTAGATTCACACTTTTAATAAAAGAAAAGAAGCAAAAGCAATGAAAGTAAAACACATAATATCATATTATTAAATGTAAAAATAACCTAAATTCACACTTTTAATAAAAGAAAAGAAGCAAAAACAATGAAAGTAAAACACATAATATCATATTATTACTTATATCTCGAAGGGTTGCGTGGACAGTGTAGCCTCTTTGGAGAAGATTCTTGACGAGCCATGATCCGATATATCCCCCGGCTCCTGTAACGCACATCTTCACACCATCTTTGCCTTCTTGACTTTGCATCTTATGCTTGGAACAGGGAAGAACTTGCTTTTTATTTGAAGCACCTGCCGCCTTGTAATGTGTTTACCAGTCGGGGAACTTTCTCATTATCGAAAATCTAATCCAAGGATGGAGCGTTATCCAAAATGTGAGGACACGCGCTTGTCTATTTCTTTTCCTTATATCGCTACATCGCTAAACGGCCAGATATTATGGAAACGATCTAATGGTGGAGATTTTGGTGCTAAGTCATACGCCATTAAGATATTTAGTATAATATTGAGATGTATTTTGACATTTAATTAAATGATAAGTCAAAGAATATGAAATCATATGATATCTAAAAGCATCTTTAATCACATACATCAAATTTAGATCCTAAAATATATTACTATTTACAATCACGCCTAAAATAAAAACATTACATAATTATTGACCCAATCATTTACATCATTTTTTTATCGATATTTTTGAATTTTTTTTAGTTTAAATATATGTCCCAAATGTTGCCCATGTAGCATCCAGAACTTGATAATATGTTCATATGCATTTGTTACAAATATTGATCCTATTATGCATTTGTTTCAAATATTGTTCCAATTATGCATATGTTTCAAATATTGATCCTATTATGCATATGTTTCAATATCTTTCCTACTATCTATATGATCTAAATATTCTTTCCTATTTGTTATAGTCATGTCAGTAAACCAATTTTATTTAGTAATTGTAGATCCACAAACCTAGGATTTCTTAATGAATATCTATCTGGGCATCCATACCCGAATCAAAGAATTCATACAATGTGTAATGTTAATACAACTAGTAAATTGAACGAAAGTCTACCTTAGATCTAGTTAAATGTTCTAGATTAACCTTTATTAGGTTTCCAAAATAATAATTAGAATAAATTATTCAAAAACCAGAATCATACTACATTCCAGTAAAACTTTAGTTAAATTATAATACGAATGGCATAAGGAACCTTCTCTAGTTATCATAACAAACTCATACATAAACTGCTTAATCAAACTAGATCGAATATAACACAATAGAGCATCCATTCACATAACATGTATTTTAAAAAAGAATTATAAACTATCTATTTCGGAATTCCTTAACAGGTTGAGAGCCGAGAGGCCTTATGTAGATGTAAGTTAAAGTCATATCAATATCTCAAAATCCCAATATTCAACTATTCTAATTATTAGATACAACTATTAGCTTAACTTCAATGATTGTACAACTATTAGCTTAACTTCAACTATAATCAGAGTTATAATAGTTACAACTATTAGTTTAACTTCAATGATTGTAAAACTATTAGCTTAACTTAAACTCTAATCCCATTTATTTGGATAACTATTAGCTTAACTTCAACTATAGTCACTTAAGGCTTAGTCCAACTGCATTTAGTCTAGCTAATGTGTAGTCATGTAAGAGTTGAACTCCTAATAAACTCCTCAAAACTCCTAATTTGAATTGCATCTTTAGGTTTTCCATATAAATATAATTAAGTTTTAGATTCTTTTTAAATAAGGTTAGTCTAACTCATAATTAAAAATTTAAAAATAAATAAAAAATAACTTTGTTAACATGTGATAAGTACAATTACTTATAGTTGGAAAAAGAAAACTTCAGCTTCGAATATTGGATTATTACATACAACTATTCAATTATTAGCTTAAATACATTGACGATACAACTATTACCTTAACTTCAACTCCAATCATGACTTTTACTTGAATTGCAATTGCCAATATATTAATTTTTAAATTAACTATTAGAGACAACTATTAGCTTAAGTCCAATGATTTTACAATTATTAGTTTAACTTCAACTCTAATCACAATTATATTGGATAAATATTAGATTAATTCCAGTGATTCTACAACTATTAACTTAACCTCAACTCTAATCGGGATTGATAACTATTAGATTATTTCAATTTAGTGATACAACTATTAAATTAAATTTAGATGAACTCCGTGTCTTAACATGAGAAGTTGACCTTGATTAACCATGCACCAAGAACAATCAATTAGGTAATGTGCAGCTTATGTGACAGTTCGGAGTCAAGTTAAAGTGCATAAGGCTTAGTCTAAGATTTATATTAACTTTTAAATCAACTATTAGATGCAACTATTAGCTTAAATCCAATGATGATACAACTATGAGCCTAACTTCAACTATGAGCTTAACAACCATAAATTAAGTGGTTGTTATATTAGTTTAACTATTAGACACGAGATTGATAGTGTTGAGGAATTTGGAAAAAAGATGCTCTGCAACTTAATTGAAGGCAGGGGTTGGGGGTCGTAGGAGGAAGGATTCACTATGGTAAGGCATGTCGATGACGCTCCAGAAAGAACTTTCAATATGGTTCCTGCTCCTCCTCGGGGGGAGAGGGACCGTGGAAGGAATGAAACAGTAGAGGCAGATTATGTTATCTTGGGAAAAGAAAATGAAAAAGGGAAAGGAGTAAGCAATGCTCCTATAATGCCAAGAGATGGGGAAGGCCGCAGTGGAATCAGAAAGGAAGAAACAAATAATCAAGGCACGCGAAGGACAGGACAATGTGTCCTGAAATACAAGATTGTGCCAAGACTGCAGATCAAATTTGGAAGAGTCAAGGAGGATATTCAATACATGAAAGAGAGGGCGCTCATAGGAAAATTCATTGGGATTTGGCCCATAGAAAATACCCTGGTCTGGTGGATCAACACAACGTGGAAACCCCAAGGACATTTCGACCTTCAACTGGGAGCTAAAGGGTTCTTTACTATATTATTCTTTAATGAAGAGGATAGAACAAAAATATTTGAGAATGGTCCCTACTTCTACAATTTCGTGGGCGTCTTTTTAAGGCCATGGAAAGAGAGATTCGACCCTGACAAAGTAAACCTGACAATAGCACCTGTATGGATAAGAATGTATTCCCTCCCAATGGAATACTGGAAGGAAGAAAAATTGATGGACATAGGGAACACTCTTGGGAACTTTATCAAAGTCTTAGAGCAAACTAGACAAAGAAAATATATATCGTATGCCAGAATATGTATATAACTTGACATCTCCAAAGATTTTCCTGATGGAATAGAGCTAACTTGGGAAGATGAGGAATGGTTTCAGGCCATAGATTATGAACAGATCCCATTTCGCTGCAGAAGATGCCACGAGCATGGCCATCTATTTAGAGATTTCCCCCAAAATAAAAGACCTGGGGGGAAGAAATACCAAGACATCCAGGATGCGGAGGGGTTTACTAAAATTCAAAACAAGAAGAGACAAGTAAGGAAGACTTCAGGGCCAGTGGTAAATAAAAGAGTGCAGACCCAGAATCGGTTTGACACCCTCCAAGAAGATCAGACAAATTGCAATGCCAACACACAGGTAGATACGGTGAAGGATAAAATCGAAGCAGAACAACAAAGGGAGCAAGACAAATAGAACCAAGGAAATGAGAAAGATAAAACCCCAAAAAAGAAACCAGATATAGCAAAAAACAACCCGAAACCCCTTATCCAGAGGCAGCAAGAGGAGGCCAAGAAAGAATCAGTGACAATGGAAGTTGTCTCAGAAGATATGGAAATAGGTGACGTAGACCTAGACAGGATGGAAGCTGCTTGTTCCGATAAAGTCCCATCCCAGATTCCCCCTCAACAAGTTTCCCTGCTGGAGAAAGCCATTATTCAAGCCAAAAACTCATGTTCCCTAGGGGTAGTGGTTGAATCCCTCAAAGTCACAGGCGGCAAGAAAAACCTGAAGAAAGAAAAGAGGGGAAGACCTAGCAATATACAAAGAATCAAAGCAATGAGAGAACAACTGGTTGCTTCACAGCAGTATCCAACAATAGATGCAGCCCTCTCTCCCTCTAGTTAATCCACTCTTGATGCAGGTTAGAACTTGGAATATCAAAGGCTATAAGAGCACTTTTAAAACTCTTCTTCTTAAAAGAAAGATTGAAAAATATAATCCAGGGATAGTTTTTTTGCAAGAAACAAAATGCTCGGGAGAAGAAATTTCAAGTATCACCCAGAAAGTATGGAAGGGATGTGAATCTATAGCTTTAGATGCAAGAGGAGCGGTAGGCAGTCTGGGATTCCTTTGGAACCCTCGAGAGGTGCATTTATCAGGATTCCTAGCTACTCTATGTACTCTCACAGCCAATTTCCACATCATTGGTACCAAAATAAGAGGAGTCATTTCCAATGTTTATGTTCCCCCAAGGGGTGAATAGAAGCCAACATTTTTGGAGTCGATTTCAGACATAAAATCCCTAGTCGACGACAAAGCCTAGATTTTGGGGGGCGACTTCAAACTTATCAGGAACCTCGATGAAAAAAAGGAGGTATTAGGAACCTAAACACTGCTAGCAATCACTTTAATGCTATTATTAATGACCTTAATCTGATAGATGTTAGAATCTCCAATGGCATATTCACTTGGAATAATAAACAGACAGGAGACAGAGGGATGGCCTGCAGACTTGACAGATTTCTGCTCTCAGAATCTATCATGATGGCATGGGGTGACCTGAAAGCGATGGTTCTGCCAGTGCTAGGTTCGGATCACTGGCCCATTAGTCTAGAATGGGAAAATGTCAGAGTTAACTCTCGCAGACCATATAGATTTGAGAAATTTTGGCTTCTCCAACTGGACTTCCATGAGAAACTCAAGGAATGGTGGGAGAGCTCCCCACCAATCAGAGGCACTCGAATGTATCAATTCCAACAAAAACTTAAACTCCTTAAAGGCCACATCAAGAAATGGAATAAGGAGTCGTGCAACCATATATTCCAAGAAAAACAGTCCTTAGAGAACAAAATTAAGCTAAACCAATCTCAAGTGATGAACAGGAGATACTCAGAAGAACTGAGGATTTAGGAAAAGTTACTGTTGCAAGAATTTAGCCACAGAGAACAACAAGAGGAAGTCTACTAGAACCAGAAGGCCAGAATCAAATGGCCCCAGGAAGGAGGACGTAATACTAGTCTTTTCCACAAAGCTTCCATTCAACATAGATAGGGGAACCAAATGGATAAACTTAAGAAGGAGGATGGGAGCATAGCTGGATCTCAAGAAGAGCTTGAAACTACTCTGAACTCTTATTTATCCAAGCTCCTGTAGGAACCAGACAGAGATAAGGAGGAAGACCAAAGAGAAGTGTTAAGCCATATTCCTAATATTATCACGGATGACCATAATCAAATTCTGGGAAAAGCAATTAATATGATGGAGGTAGAGATTGCTGTTAAACAAATGGAAAAATATAAAGCCCCATGACCGAACGGTTTCACCACAAATTTCTTCCACGCTGGCTGGGAATGGCTATAGGAAGAAATCTGGGCCTTGGTGGAGGACTCTAGGAAATTTGAGAGTGTTCTCAGAGCTCTCAACTCTACTTTCTTAACTCTCATTCCAAAAGAAAGTGGAACAAAGGATCTAGGCAAGCTAAGACCTATTTCCCTGTGTAATTTCATCTACAAAATCATATCTAAGGTAATTGTAAATCGTCTTAAACCCCTCCTGCCGACCATTATCTCTCTGGAGAAAGCATAGTTTGCAGAAGGAAGGAAAATTCTTGATGGCATTATTCTGGTCCATGAAACTATCCATTCTCTTAAAGCTATGAAGACTCCAGGTATGCTCCTGAAAATGGACCTTTCCAAAGCTTATGATAAATTGAATTAGCAATTCTTGGCAGGAATTCTTAAAGCTTTTGGTTTCGTGGAGGAGTGGACTAATTGAGTCATGAATATGGTCTCCTCTGATTTCTTCTCAATTTTGGTCAATGGGTCCCCCTTGAGTCCCTTTAATGCATCTCGAGGAATTAGACAGGGGGGTCCCCTATCTACCTTCCTCTTCATAATTGCAGCGGAAGGACTAGGAAGGATGCTAAAAAATAGGAGAGCAATGAACATAATTTAGGGATTATCTCCAATAGCTAGGATTGACCCATAGACCATGGATCAATAGTTTGTGGATGATAATATGCTGATGGGCCCCTCCTTGGTTCATGAGGCTAGGGGAATTAAAGAGTGTTTGAATACTTTTCTGGAAGCTAGCGGCCTGGAAATCAACAAGGAAAAATCCCAGACCTACTTCTTCAATACTTCGAGGATCACCAAGAGAAATGTACTCAGAATCTTGGAGTTCTCAAAAGGCAGCCTCCCCTCAAAGTATCTAGGAGCGCCTATGGAAAAATCCACTATCAAACAAATATATTGGAAAGAATTGATCAAAAATATTAACAAAAAGCTCAATCTCTGGACTTTCAAAGCCCTCAATTTCCTTAACAGACTAATCCTGGTAAAATTTGTTCTTTAGGATATGCCCATTTACCTCTTCTTAGTGTTGGTAGCTCCGAAATCCATTATAAAACAAATCAAGAACATTCAGAGGAACTTCCTGTGGGGAGGATTGAAAG
This sequence comes from Pseudotsuga menziesii, assembly GCA_001517045.1. Lineage (NCBI taxonomy): Eukaryota > Viridiplantae > Streptophyta > Pinopsida > Pinales > Pinaceae > Pseudotsuga > Pseudotsuga menziesii. Next base: position 261,119 of record LPNX010654033.1, on the reverse strand, counting down.
GAAACAGAAAGTGGCCTCTGGTGGATTGGAAAACCATATGCACCCCAAAAGTTGTTGGGGAATTGGGGCTTAGAGACCCTCTTGACAATAATAAAGTTATGAGCGCAAAAATTTGGTGGAGATGGGTTAATTATGCGAAGGAGCCATGGGCCAAGATGTGGCACTTGAAATATGCCCCGCAATGGCCCAAGCATTCCCTGGTTCGCTTCGGAGAAAATATCCCAGGGTCCAGCATCTGGAAGACTGCCCAGGAAAATAGGGGATTGGTTAAAAAGCACAGTTTATGGGAAGTGTGGACTGGCCAAAATGCTATATTTGCAAGCGAATATCTGAACCAGGAACCAGTGATTTCTTGTGAGGACAGATCCCCATTTCTACACACCTTTCTCCAGAATAATTCCCATGGAAAGGTGGCGGATTTCTAGGATACACACAACGAAGACCAGCTTTTCTAGACGTGGAAGGAAAGGAGTTGGTGGCAAGCCAAAGCACCCGGGGAAGATATCGAATACTTTATGTCGGAGCTGTATGATAAAAGAATAGCCAAGAACAAGGATCCAGATAAGCTCAGATGGGGATATGACAATTTAGGTAACTTTAACCCGAAAGAAGCCTTAGGGATGCTAACAGGGACTCAAAACCTAGAGCTGGAAGCCAAATGGGGGGAAATTTGGACTAGAGGATGGTGGCCAAAGGTCTCTGTCTTCTGTTGGTTGGTGATTAAACGTTGCATAATAAGTTGGGATAACCTATAAATCATAGGATTATATGGTCCATCTAGGTGCTACATGTGCAAGGAAAATAATGAAACCATAAATCATTTGTTGGATGTATGCAAAGTAGCAGACTCAATATGGGAGAAAGGGGCGGCAATTTTCAGGTGAACCCACCGTCATAGGGGATGACTGGACATCACCATAGTAGATTGGCCTATGAATGGTTTTAAAAACAAAATAGTGAACCGCTTGTGGGAATTTCTTCCTGGTTTAACCTTATGGGAAATATGGAAAACCCAAAACAGATAGACCTTTGAAAACAAATCAAGAAAACAAGGGGAAATATGGAACTCTATAGAAGCTCATCTGAAAGAAACTATATCTCTACAACAATGGACGTAGGAGGAATATTCCGCTGAAGTAAATGAATGAATTATTCTGTATAATTTAGGGATTGGGGAATCACCTCCCAACAATTCGATTTCTCGATCAGTTCCAATGCCTGTTTATAGCCCAAAATCCTGGTCTGCACCTCTAGATGGGTCTTTTAAACTCAATGTCGATGGAGCGGCTAAAGGTAACCCTGGTCCCGTTGGTTGTGGGGGTTCTATTAGGAATTCGAAGGGTGATATTATCAGTTTGTTCTGGGGATTTATAGGAAGAAACACTAACAACATGGCCAAGCTCGAAGGCCTTATCAACGGTTTGACACGGGCGCTGCAAACTGGGAAAACTCCTTTGGTGGCAGAGGGGGACTCTCAGATCATTATCAACTTAGCACGCCGACTTCAATTGGGTGCCTCAATGGCCCAAGTCTCAAAAAATAGAGATGGGAGGGCCGTTTAAGAAATCTCAAGCAAACTATCATAGGCCAGGAAGCCATTCTGCTTTTGCATGTAAAACGAGAAGGCAACAAGGTGGCAGATGTCATGGTGAACGTAGGAGTGGAAAGCAGCATATCTTTCCATGCGGAGGAAAGCGACGACAGTGGAAAGACCCAAACCATTTGGAAACGATGCTTGAAGCTGGCAAAGGACGACAAGGTTGGCAGTTGTAACCCGTACATCCCCCTGAATCACTCCCTCACGATGCATGTGAGCGACAGCTGTCATCAAACTTTAACAGGAAGAAAAATGGGCAGCATGTCGACACCATGTAGCGGGCCCTCTAATGTCACGGTGGCTAATACAGTAAGTCTAGAAAGTTCCCGATCGCCAGATGGGGCCAGAGTGATGCATGCCTAAACACGTGGAAAAGGTACAACGCACATGGAGGAAGCAAAAGATCAGGTCGATAGTGGGATTTGGGCTTGGCTTTATATCTACAGGCAGTGTCTCCTTACTTTCTGATCCATGGGAAGAGTGGAGGAGAGGATGAGCAAGTACTGAGTTCATGTTTGAGGTGATAGGAATGGTAAATATGGTGGATGTCCATATCATTTGGCCCCTTGTGAAACCCAAGGCGGCCAATCAGTCGGACACGGTGAAAGATCTGATGGAGTGGTGGGAATGGTAGAGAATTATGGCAAGCATGCGCAGAGTTAAGGGAAATGTCTATGGATGGGAGAACTCGGAGGAGAAGTGCTCTATAAATTCAGGCTCAAAGGAGAGGAAGGACCCAAACAAGGCATTATTTTTGTTTATTTTGATGCCTAGTGTTTGATTATGTGCATTCATCATGCTGTGTCTATGGAGGGCCCGAAATCGAGAGAGAGGTCCCAACAAGGGAGAAAGTCGCAATGAGTCTTCCCCTAGTGCCATGAACGACTCTACGCCTTCAAGGGGTGGTGATCCGATAGCAGAACCTTTCAATTGGGGTGATCAGTACATGGCGGAGACGTCTATGTCTATAGAGGCATTCATCGCCATTCTGGAAATTGACCTCCTTCAGGAGTTTGAGACCATGATGGGTCGTCCATTGTTTCCCAACCCCTTCAGGATCGCTTGCATATTGCTAGCCTAGGACATCCAGGCAAAGATGCAAACTTCCCAAGGAATAGGAGACGCTCTGGACATCATCCGGCATGGGAAGCAGGAGAGTGCTATGGGTTTTTGTCTCCTGGAGCAGATTTTGTTCAGGATATGCTGGTTAGTCCAGGGTTTGGCGCCACCACCCCGGTGAATACCTCAATGAATTCTCCTGCAAGCAGTGTGTCAGGTCCTCGCAAGGATTAGTTCCAAGACCCCAAACACGGTGGCCAGAAGTTAAGGCGGGGCTCTTCTGCAGGGTGCATTTATCTCTTCGTTTTTCTGATGTAGGTTGATGTCGGTCTTATGGATCGCTTTGATGCGGCCAGCTTTGTAAAGCTTCAAGAGGATAGGAAACTTTGTCTAATGTTCTGCTTTGTGTTTGTTTTTTTATGGGAACCGGCCCGTGAGGATCCCACAGTGCATGTCGTCTTAGTTACGTGAATGTTTGAAGCCTTGTTCAGTTTTTGACAGGCGGGGCAGGCCTTAGCATGTCGTGTCTCAGTCCCGACAGGGGCTGTTTTTCAAAGAACTCTTGTATATCTTCATACTATAACATCTTTTTGTACTATAATAGATCTTTTCTACTTACAAAAAAAAACTATTAGACACAAGTAATTGACACATTCTTTAGTAAAAAAACATTATCAATATGTCAAATATATACCTCTCGGCATATTTCAAACTAATTAATCTTAGTAATATGGTTGTTGTTAGTTATTAGGTCGATAGAAGTTTTCATTTGAGATATGGGGTGGACTGAGAGAAATTATTTTTCATTTACGGACGAGGATGAAACAAGTGTACTATCGAGATTTATTCTACGGAAGTGATTCAAAATTCGAAATAAACAATTATAAAAAATAATTGGTAGCTAGATGATGAAAGGATAACTCATAGCAATGCATGGATAAATCATAGCTGATGAATGGATAACCAATAATTCATGGCAGATAACTAGAAGAATGTGTGATAAAAAGGAAAAGTATATATAAAAAATAACAAATAGTTGATAAATGGATAACAAGAAGAATGTACGTGATAACATGTAGTTAGTCATGGATAACTCACACTTAAACCTTCCATTTCATAACTATCTCTCAACCATTTGATCCCTAACGACCTGATCCAACCACAAAATATATGGATGTGCTAGTCTAAAACTTAGTTATATCTTGGACATGATTCATCGTACAATTGAAGGAGCATTTGCGATGTAATTGTAACCGAGGAAGCTTCATTGTTAGAAATGTAGAATATTTATATATAGATCGCCAACTTTGAGATAAGCAAAGAATGGTGGAGGTATGCTAGCATTTCCACATCTATGAAGCTTTTGGCAAAGGACGACGCTAAAGGAGCCTAGTTTACATCAAACACTATGGTTAGTTGACTATTGTGAACAAAATGACCCAATGATCGTTTATATATGGGTATGTTGGAGGTGGAAGAGTTGATGGAGAGGATCTTGGATGGAGGTGGAAGGTTGGATGGAGAGGATCTTGGATGATTTATGAGAAGGTATGGTGACGTGTCTTGGATATATTTAATTTTTTACATTCTTGTTCAATTAATGTTCATGATTGGATTTATTTTTTAATAAAAGATGGATATAATGTTGATAACTTATAGGTGAAAACTAGTTATGGGGTCTCTCAGTTAGAGATTCTATGCATCCAATGATATGGAGAAAAGTCAACAATTGAGGGATTACTTTTAAAAAGATGGTACTTGTGTTTGATGTTAGGAAAGAATTGAATTACACAAGTGCTCATTCCAAGCTTCCTCTTGTGCTATGGAACATTAAAAATATTTTGAAGGTATAGGGAATACCCTTGGTAGGTTTATTACTTAGTCGACAAATTTATTAAAAATAAAGACAAGAGGATTATTAGAATGTTGGTGGAGATGACTTCATATAATGTTTACCTATAGACATAGATATTGGTTGCGATTCTTAGGCCTTTCAAGAAAAGCTATATTTTTGGAAGATCCATGTTAGATTCATATCATTTCATGAGGCTGGTAGTTTGTGAAAAGATTGCAAAAACACTACGTGGGTTTTCAAATAACTTATGAAGAACTGAAAAAGTAGAGAAGGGGAGGGCCCTTATTTTAGTGAATATCATTAAAGTTTATGTTCTATATAAGGGGAAAACCACTACAAAGAACATGGATAATATTCAAGGGATCAAAGAAGATGAAGGCTAGAAAATATATTGTCACGACAAGTAAAAGGTATACAAATTGTTGTCTTTCCTTTGCACTCTAAAATAGTTTGCAATGGTTTTCCTTCTTCCATGGAGGGTTTTGGATCTATCAATTTGAGAAAGGAGAGGTTAATAGAGACTAAGAGTCCTAAAAACTAAAAAATTAATCCTTTTATCCTAAGGGGGTAATCTTGAGTATAAGATGAAGGATCCATCGAATTCCTTCCATGAGGTATCCTCCCTCATAATCGATTATGTAGATGGAGATTCAAGGCAATATAGGGATACCAAACAATCATCTCTCTCCTTAAAAAAAGGGAGTATGGAGGTTTAGGTAGGTATCAATAATGAGTTGGAATCTTAGCCCAAGAATAAGTCCAAGTTATAAACTAAGGAAGTTTAAAAAATACAACAAAAAACTTCCTTTTAAAATTCCGTGCCTTTTAAGATCTAAGAAAAAAACTGTAGAAGATGAAGGTGATTAGAGAGAGGTGTAGCTCATATCTGGAAGGACCAAAGGTTCCCGCATAAATATTCCACCCACTTTGTTGCAATGGGAATGCTCTAGTAGTAAAATTTAGAAATACGCACATTAAGAAAAACACGTGTGCATTCCTAGTTCGAAAATTATCGGGCCTCTATGCAGGAAGACATGTGAACGATATTAAGCGTATGCGTGTTCCTAAACATTGTACATGTTCCTATGTGTGTGAAAATAAAAAGCCCACGTGCCATTTATTTCTCATTGCTCCTCATTTCCACAACTTCCCATGATGTTAGGTGACTAAAATAGAAATGCGAGCGCATATTCACCACCACAAAACATCCCCAATCCTCTCTCTAAGTAACCCTTCAAATATTTTCTTCTTTGTCTTTTATATTTTGTGATTTAATAAAAAACTTAATTTAAAAAGTAATATAAACAAATTTATTATTTTTACATTTAGATTCTATATATATTTCATTACAATGGAAGAATACCTCAAACCAAATCTATAGAAAAACATGAACACTAAGGAGAGCCCAAGCACAAAAAACCCTGATCCAAATCAACAAGAAAACATTAAACCTAGGGGTTAAACCACACACATAAAAGCATATTGACCAACATTTAAACCAACTGAGAATCTTGGTCAAAGAATTCAAAACGACAAGGGAACCATGAAGAATATGTTGGCGTAGTCCCGACCAACCAAACCGAGTTGACAGGGGTTCCACTTTGTCGACACTCAACACGCTGCAATCTCCCTGAGCATCGGCCCTGATATGTTTTACCCTGTCCAGCAACACCCGCAGAGCAGATGAGGTCTCACCCAAGATGTTTGAGGGAGAACTGTCGGAACCAAGTTTTCGTAGTATAGAGGAGGATTTGGGGCATCATAGATTCATCAGCTTAATTTCCAGATCTAATCTACTTACTTGCTCAGAAGCAAAATTATTTGTCATATCGCATTATTCATTCATCATTATAGCATATCTACCAGTGGAGAAAACAGGTCTAAAAGATGACAGTATCCATTAGCAGAAAGCATCGCATTATCCATTCATATGCAGATATATTCATCATTCACCATTAGAATAGCAACAATATAAAGCAGGAAAAAATAAAGGTGCCACAGGAGTTCAGATCAATCCACATTGCATCATATTAAATGGGTAGAACAAATCGTAGATAAAAAGCAGACAACAATCCAATATCACATCTGATATTCATTTCCCCTCTATATCTTTTTACATGCATAATTCTTCTATTTATAAGGCTTGCACCTTTACATTCAAGGTCCACTTCTAACTAACTTCTAACAAACTTCTAACTATCTTAACCACTAAGGACCCATATTCCGAAGAAATGGTAATAAGTACAAAAGATGACATGAAATATCAAAAGTGGACTATTTTCTTCCTATCGCGCTATCTTTTCCTTGAGTGGTGTCACGTGAGTATGTGCAACATCCTAGGTGTTGTGCAACTCACATACCCCCAACCCCTTTCCAATAGAATACCCTTAACCACATCCTGTGATAGCATTATTTCCTCTATTGACATGCCCATGGTTAACTCACGGGGTCTTTACTTAGTGAAACCATGTCATAGCGCCTTCATTCATGGGATATTAAAGAATACCCCTATTTTCAATACATATTGATAATTACTTACAAAAATCCTTTTGTTGAGCCCCCTCCCAATACATATTTCCAATTAAAAGACCCCTATTTTTACAAGATATTCCTTATTTTTAATAGAAACCCCTTTTTATAGGTCCCCTAGTACTTATAAACCCCCCATACCCTATTCCCCACCCCGCAATACCTAGAATATATTGACCTTATTTTTTACAATTTAAAGCCCCCTTTATGAATGAACGTGATAAGACATTGCTCAACAAGGTGAATCCCCCGTGGGTTAATTGTTGATCATATCTAAATATAAGGCTAGGATGAGATAATTCTATTCCACTGGCCTCAATAAAAAACAAATCAAAGATTTCAAAAATTGAAAGGAAACTATTGTTATATTTTTCATTGACCTAAAAAACTGGCCAACTCCTTAATCAACATAAGGGGCTCCTTCGCATGGATTGGTACACACATGATCCAAGGAAATAAAATTGGATGTCTCATTGGTTCATGTTTTTTTTTGCAAAACTCCTTGCAACAATAGGGAGGTTCAATTATATTTATTTTGGAAACTTTGTTGAGTTCATGTGGGGTCTCCATGTGAACTATTTTGACAATGGTGATTTTCATGTGGTTTGTCTTGGATTTTCTCATCTTGACCAACATCTAGGAAAAACCCAGCGAGAGGGCTACTTGCTCCTAGGCTTATACTTAAATCCACAATGCTGTAATTTTTCTTTAGAATTTTTCTTATCACAATCTTTTTCTCCCGAAAAAATGAAATCTCTATACTCTTGATAAAGATGAAATCAACCTAGACTTTTTCCTTCTCTGAAACTAATGAAATCTCTGTGAGGACACGCGCTTGTCTATTTCTTTTCCTTCTATCGCTACATCGCTAAACGGCCAGATATTATGGAAACGATCTAATAGTGGAGATTTTGGTGCTAAGTCATACGCCATTAAGATATTTAGTATAATATTGAGATGTATTTTGACATTTAATTAAATGATAAGTCAATGAATATGAAATCATATGATATCTAAAAGCAATTTTACTCACATACATAAAATTTAGATACTAAAATATATTACTATTTACAATCACGCCTAAAATAAAAACATTACATAATTATTGACCCAATCAATTATATCATTTTTTTATCAATACTTTTGAAATTTTTTTAGTTTAAATATATGTCCCAAATGTTGCCCATGTAACATCCAGAACTTGATAATATGTTCATATGTTATCCTGTCATACTACATTATTTACATGATTAATGTGGTTAATTTTTTAATTGATTCAACTTTGGATAGTGTTAAATATTTATTGATCTTGGATATAATAAGATAAATATAGATCTTTCTTAAATTTTTCTTAAACTTGGATCTAGAGAATTTCATTTTTTTGAGGTGTAAATTTTTATTATCTTAAAACTTTTACCTGTTTAAAAAAATTTACATCTCAATAATTTTAATTCTTTGTTTACACCAAATAATTTCACGGAATTTCTTTCCAGAAAATTATTTGTTAATTGAATATATTTTTGGATAAGATTATATAATATAAATATATATAAAAAACACGACTTTAAGTTTACACCTAAATAATTTTGATTGAAAAATAAATATTTTTTATAATTTTTATATTATGTTAAAAACATTAGGAACACTTCTTCCCTAAAATTGTTATGACATATTTCTGTTTTTAATTGCAAATAAATTTATTATGCTAAATTTACAACATATTGTATATACTTTTTGAAAAGGTTCAGGTTAAAAGTTTTACATTTTGGATGGTTTTTTTTGTGTTTGTATGGATGGAGTCTGATTGAAATTATGGAATTGTAGAATCTAGGTATCAAGTGTTTTTTTAAGACATTGAATCTATTTTTTAATACAAAATACACTTTAAACAATGAAAAATATGATTTTAGCAAATACAAATCATTATAATTTCTAATAAAATAATTAAAAAAAATGTAACTTAAAAATAAGTTTTAACCCATTATCAATAATTCAACCTTCAAAATATCAATAATCAATAATTCAACCCACAAAATATCATACCATTCTTTTTTTTATCCTACACCTTCAAAATGAGAAGCGAGATTTAATTGATCAATAGGCTTAAAAAATTTGAATGGAATAAACAAACACATTAGAATGGAGCAAGTGACGTATGCCTGTGTGCTTAGCCACCATGAGTTTGGCATGATTAATGACATCTCATAATTAGCGTATTTTACGAAATTTTTTTTGGATTGAAGTTAAGGATTTTATGAATAGATATAATTTTTAATTTATTTTCAAGTTTGTTATTTTACTTTTCAATTTTATATGTAATATTTATATAATGTATCGTTGTAATGAGTGAGTACATGAAATTTAAATAGCTTGTTTATATCAAATATTTAAATAACTTGTTTATATCAATTTTTTTGAAAATTTAAAATTTAAATAAATTTATAGAAATAGATCGAAAAAATATTAGGTTTCCTTTTACTAGTAGTTGACTTATATGGTGTATATAAAAAAAATTACACATTAAACTCCCTCGAAACATATATGTGCTTTTGTCTAATAGTTGACTTGATATGTAACATGTATACATTAAACTTCTTCAGAACGCATATGTTTTTCTTAAATAATACAATTATAGGTTCTTGAGTAACACATGCATGTTCTTAAAATGTTGAAATGATATATGTAGATAATTACAAATGATATTTTGGTTTGGTGGAAATCCATATTGGCTCAAAATTCTAAGATTCTCAATGAGTGCCAAACATAAAATGGCATTGAGTAAATGAATCTAAATGGGGGTGAAGAAGTTGGAGATGATAACTATGGTGGTGTTGGGACCATTATCAGAGCATCTTGTTCATAAAAAAAACTTATTGTTTATTTACTCTTGGATAATGATTAGACATGAAGTGCACTCTTTAAAAAGTGTCTAAACACTCCCTTCACTTTGTATGCCATGAATGAGATATCAACATTGTATAATGTTAACAAAATCAAATATATTAAAGGCGCCTAGGATAATTTTCTTTAGTGAGTATGGATATCACATTTTCCTTTCTATTTGGATTTGAATAATGTAAGGAAAATGAATATTCGAATGCCTAGTGCATTTGTTCTAGTCATTTCAACTTATTGTGGATGGGTCTCTTTTCTTAGAGCATGGTCAAGGATAAAACATGACTAATTAGTCTTCAACATTTACTTTTAGAGTTTACAAGCCATGCAAAGAGCCCAAATCATCCAAAAAAAACTATAAATAAAATAGTTCACTTGTAAGCAAGATGTGAGAATTATTCTAATGATTAATGAATCATGTATGAATCTCTACTCTATATTTATGATTTTGTGATGGAAATCCAATCACTTAGTCTCAAATAATTATTTCTAAAATTCACACCAAGTTTAAATAAATTGGTATTATTCTTTTTGAATATTTATTTTAAAATATTTTTAACAAGAAGTCAAAAATAAATGTAATGGATTATTATTTTATTAATTAAAAATACAGGAGGGAATCATAACCGAAATAGTTTTTGAAAGAGTGTTTGCTGACACACAAGAGGAAAACAAAAGTGGTTGAAGCTGCTGAGTGAGAACTCAAGATGCATGAGACATCTTCCCCAAAATCAGGTTACAACTCCTTTTGGAGTGCTAAAGAGAAGGAGGCTCATAAATGACCAAGTCCTAGGAAAAATACCATACAATAGTATGTCCATGTAGCAAGCCAGAGGATTTTTCTCTTGTGCTTCAATAAACAGGCTACGGGGTTCTAGAACAAGTGAATTTGATGCTCTAGGAGTTAGTTGGGAGGAATGACTATTTCATTTACGTTTCCTAACAGTGGCGTGAGGTTCTCTATTCTACTCCTTGTTTGCATGAGTTAGTTAAAGTAGAATCTCAAGTTAACTATGAATCATAATTATTTATTTTCACAGTAATACTATTATGCATATGTTTCAAATATTGTTCCTGTTATGCATCTGTTACAAATATCGATCCTATTATGCATCTATTACAAATATTGATCCTATTATGCATTTGTTTCAAATATTGTTCCAATTATGCATATGTTTCAAATATTGATCCTATTATGCATATGTTTCAATATCTTTCCTACTATCTATATGATCTAAATATTCTTTCCTATTTGTTATAGTCATGTCAGTAAACCAATTTTATTTAGTAATTGTAGATCCACAAACCTAGGGTTTCTTACTGAATATCTATCTGGGCATCCATACCCGAATCAAAGAATTCATACAATGTGTAATGTTTATACAACTAGTAAATTGAACGAAAGTCTACCTTAGATCTAGTTAAATGTTCTAGATTAACCTTTATTAGGTTTCCAAAACAATAATTAGAATAAATTATTCAAAAACCAGAATCATACTACATTCCAGTAAAACTTTAGTTAAATTACAATACGAATGGCATAAGGAACCTTCTCTAGTTATCATAACAAACTCATACAGAAACTGCTTAATCAAACTAGATCGAATATAACACAATAGAGCATCCATTCACATAACATGTATTTTAAAAAAGAATTATAAACTGTCTATTTCGGAATTCCTTAACAGGTTGAGAGTCGAGAGGCCTCATGTAAATGTAAGTTAAAGTCATATCAATATCTCAAAATCCCAATATAGATTGTGATTACCAAAGATCAAAGTAACCATTGTAAAGTACAATAAAATAAATAACCAGATCCAAATTCTATATTAATTAAGTAACAGTCCATGACCAAAGTCGAGATTAATAAACCCAATAGATTGGTTATTAGAAAAACCCACGAATCCAACTTTGAATTGTATAATGAGATCTAGATCAAGGCTAAATAAAATAAATCAACACCAGAGATTTCAAATCAAATCTCATAGATATTTTCTTCTCTTCAACAATGAATCCTTCAAATCAAATACGTGGAAGGAAGACAATCGTAAGATGGCAGCCATTGTATAAACATAAATCATGACATGTATTATCATTAACAAAGAATAAAAGCATGAGCAATATACTTGTACAGACCCTAGGGGGTCTTATTATATTATATAAAAATCAATTTAAACGTATAAGGCTAAAAAATAGGTGGATGTAAGTCCATCAAAGATGGAATCCACTGTTTCCTAAAAATGGTAACATATAAACTAGAATTACAGTAATGCAGAACCAAAGTGGTCTTAAGCTCATTAAAGATGGCACCCACAACTTTGTTAATCCATAAGATCATACATATAAAAGGATTTAACTCAACTACGGAAGAGAGAGGTTGTAAATCCCTCTTTCCTGTAGGATAAAAACCATAAGGGTTTGGCAAAATTTTTAGAGTCTACACTTATCTTGAGTATGGCGTAATGCCTTTCTCCTACATGACCATGAATCCCATTCAAGAGCCACCTCCAAATCCAGGAAATGAGTTGAGTTAAGATGTTGGATAAGCATGATTTTTTTTCCATAATGTAAATGGAGAAGATGGTGGTTTTACTCACCTTAGTTTTTAAAGAAGAGGGCCTTGGAGAAGGGTACCCTATTGCCACCATTGTCAGATTCCCCAAACCTACAAACACCAACATTTTAGTTAGAACTATAATAAATTTTATTTAAAAGACTAAAAATATAAATGGTTGAAGTTAGTTTTCATTACCTTGTTCGAATGTAGAGAGAGCCAGGGGTTGGCTCCTCCTGGATGCCCTTATCACTCCTATTCCTGCAAAGTCAAATGATAAACCCAACACATTTTTTGATGGAGTCCTAAAAATAATTTATTAAGCAAATTAAAGAAATGAGTAGGGTTCATTTAACTTACCAGTTTAAAGGAAGTTGCAAGGTCGTGGAATGTTGGTCTCATTTCGAATTGCAACAACCAACAAATCCAAGACTATTGGTGGACATAAACACTGAGAAATACTGCAACACACATTGAAATCAAACAACAAGTGAAATTTTACAAACTGGGTAAAAGTTTAATGAGTGAAACTACTAAGCACAGAAATGGAAGGAAGAGATTCCCTCCAAAGGAGTTGCAGACCAAATATGAATGAAGTGAAATGTTTTGAATAGACGAAGAAACACATTAAAATTTATCAAACCCTTTCCAGCTCGTAAAGAAAAATGGAGGGCCGAGATTGAATCGCAGGAAATGTTTTAAATTCTTTGATGCGCCGCCAACTTTCAACTAGGAAAAAAATTATTGCAAAGGTCAAACCAAACCATAAACTTGTACCTCCCATCATATCGGATGGACAAATCATATGTTATATTAACATGTCAACTGTTTTATTTCCTTAGACGAATCTTTGACTATGGTATAAACTAGATAGTCCCAACCTTGTTAACAAGTAAATCAAACGCATATAACTATGTTTATTTACACCTTGCACAAAAGACCAAGAGTTGCATTTGAATGCCATTCTAGTCACATAGTTGTTCTAGGTTCTTATTGAAATATTCCTTGCCATTATTAGTCCTTGATACCTTTATCTTATTCCAACTGAAGTTCTCAACATAAGATTTGAAGATCTTATACACTTCATATTTCATGTTGAGGAAAAACACCCAACAATATCTTGAAAAATAATCTATGAATGTTATGACATACCTTGAGTTTCCATAGAAGGGTGTGGGAAGAGGTACTATAAGATATGAATGGATAAATTCAAGCACTTTGGCAACCCTTCTTACCTTCCCCTTTTCATACTTGCACTTTGCATGCTTCCCAACAATGCATTCCTTACATGTGCCTTTGGAAAATATGATGCTTGGAAGTCCTTCAACCATCTTTTATTTGCTCAAAGATTGAAGATATATGTAGTTGATGTGTCCAAACCTATTGGGACTAGGGAAAGGAAAGTATAATTCACTTAGAATTCTACTTAAGTATGAAAATACACGACAAAAAAAGAGGAAGAAGCTGGGATAGAGTTAAGGATAGAAGAAAGGGATATTAGATGAAGGAAAAGAAGGAAAATATGGTGGGACAAAAGCAGAGAAAGAAGGAGTTAAGGAAAGAGGTGGTTGAAGAGGAAACTACAAAATCCGCGACAACAGGAAGGTGCACAACAAAAGGAAGGAATGCGGTAAGGAAAGGTGCGACATAATAATAGTACCAGAAGGCATGCAATGGTATAACGACTGGAAAATGACAATAGGGCATAATGACCAAAAATAGACTATTGGGAAGGTCATGGGTACAAGGTCGGCTAGAGGTGGCGAAAGCCAAATGTAGGAAGGTATATTTATAAGTTAGGTTGTTAGTTCCTACTGTCATGTGTCATTAGAATAGGGAAGGAAGTATGTTGGCTAAATGTAGAAAGACGACTAAGAAATCCATAGGTACAGAGTCTGTAAAGAGTCTATACAAGGGGGAACCCAAGCTGTATGTGGGTTAGCTCCTCAGTTGTTAGATATTTCTCTATAGTTTCTCTGTTGGTTACTATTGTCTATTAGTTTTTCTAAGTGCATTGATTCAAGAATATGCAGCTGAGTGCGTAGAAGTGTAGAAGAAATAGAGTCGATATAGGTTGTGTGCATCGTTAGTAGAGTCAAGGAGGGAAGGATTAGACAAGAATATAAGAGAGAATGAGCGTAAGAAAGAGTATGTATACATAAAGAAGAAGATCTAGAAAAAATTCTGCAGCTTAGTGTGCAGACAAAAGGTGCATACATTTCTCATGCCAAATGAAGAGCACCTTTGTGGTTTTCCCAGATGGGTTTCCATGTTAGATTTTATGTATATGAGTGAATGTTGATGTGTTTGAGTCACCTGCATAGATGTTGATTTGAAGGAATGCTTATTTATTTTCTTATGAATGAATATATGCATATCAGTAGCACTGTTATAAGTTGAATAGATTATGCTACACTGGGGTTGTTGTTATATTAGTTGCAAAGGAAGAGTTGTGTTGCGGTTTAACTGTTCATAGAAAGAATAAGTAATCCACCCATGGGATTGAGTCGAGCACCTTGGTAAATGAATAAGCGACCAAAAATCCCCCACCCAACTGCAGAAACCTGGTTTTGGAAGATACCCATAGAAAGATATCTCGGGTGAGATTGCATATTCATCACATGTGCTGTCGACTGAGAATTTCTCTATCGGGCCAATATCTTGGGCTTTGTTGTGCTAAGGAGAAGGGACTGAACGTAGGTCGAAGGGAATGAGGATACAATCCAACAAATGGTTCCATTACAAGGACTTGAATCATTTTCATGAGGGATATGTTGTGGGAACCAATGAAGCCTGAAATCCAAGTTTGGGTGGATTTCAAAGCGTTATACTTCGCATGAGAGGAAATAAAGGGATCTCAATGGAACCCAATAGAATGGTTGGGTCGATACTTCTATATGGATATCCACGAGATTTTATTTTTTGAGTTTCCCATTGTTGTTAGATGAGTAGTTGTCTATGTTGAAAACCCAACAAAGAAAATTCCAAGGAGGAGAACCAACGAAGAGGAATCCTCAGTTGATTGACCGACTAAAAAGTGTGAGAAACCCCGTGTCAAGTGCTGTAGATTTTTGGTAGAAAGTATTTTGGAGGGATACATTACTAAGTTTGTTGTCCACACAATAACCTCATATAGTGAGGTCGAGAGAAACTTTTTCCAAGGACCTTGTGGAATATATTTGTCATCTTTAAAGACATGGATACAAATTCTTGTATGTGAAAAAGGTATCCTAGAAATGTGACAAGTTGGAAGCTGTGTACAAAAAGGTGGCTATGTTGCAACAGAACTGTGTGAAAAATGGTGCAAACTGAGTTGCGATGCTCCCTCAAGATATTGGAACTGAAATAGAGGATGTATGTTTAATAAGTGGAAGAATATTTTGGTCCAGAAAGCAAAGAAATATTGTGACCCAAAGAGAGAGATGCAGAAAGACTAGAGAAGAAGAAGAATACAATCTTGTGTCATACTTTGACGCAGGGTCTTGCAATGAAGAAGAAGAATAATGTCCGGTATTCAAAGGAGAATAAGAATCATAAGAATCAACTAAAGCTACAGATCTCAAATGCAGGTATGACATGCCTACAACACCATAGACATTGCTATAGGTAAGATCTAGAGACTTATATCCAAATGGATTTGTAAATACAAGTAGTACTAAAGCTGTGAATAGAGGAAAAGGGATCCTGGATAGTCAAAATTTTGTTCTGAATGTACCAACAGTTAATACAATGGATGGGACCGACATTAAGTTTCCAATATTCAATGGAAATGGGTTAGAATACCTAGAGCAACATTGACTTCTTTGTGAAGGTGTATGGACTGTGATATAGATCCAAAATGAGAACATAAAGAAATAACAGATGATCATGACTCTGCAAGGTCATGTGCTAGAATGGTACATGATATTTTCTATAGTTTCGGTAGGAATTGCGCAGAAAATGCTCAAACATATTTGAGTGGGAATGATGTATGAGATTAGAAAGCCGAAGTCTAATTCGCATCTGTTGTGCCCCTACCCAACATCCTTTAAAAAACATTATTTCATCAAGTAAAATTGTATTTTATTTTTGATGAAATGTTTGAATTTCATATGGCAAAACTAAAGAATTAACAGCTATTGAAATGGTAACATTCCAGAAGCCATTGAAACATGAAATTCAATGTTTTAAAGAAACCTTTGCGAACTATGGATTAGTTGACAAAATCACTATTTTGAAATTATTATTTTGAGTGGATAAGTGTTAATAATTGGCCATAACCTAGTAGTGATTTCTTATCCAATCATTTATCATTTGATTATGTGGTTTTGTTTTCAAATTGGAAGGTTGATTATTGTATTGTTGGCACCTTATAAATGGATAATTTTGATTCAATCATTCAACTTGGTAATTCTGATTCACTTAACGATGGATATTGAAAGATAAAACCATGCATTCAATTTAAGAGTTTGAAAAATATTTTACTAAGCCTATCTTATTATTTTTGCTACATTATTAAAAGTGTTGAATAAATAAAGATCAAATAAGTATATTTATAATTAATAGACTTTATTTATTTTTTATTATTTATACAAGATAAATAAATCTTTTAATTATTTTGTATAAATATAATAAATAAAGTTCTTTGATCTTTTAAATGTTTACCTAGAAAATTAGGTATAATTAACACTTTATTTTAATTTTATCATATTTGCAAAAACACCAGGAATTAATGTGAATTTTATAAAGGCTTAGAAATGAGCATACTTTTCTTTTTTATTGAAGATTATTGTCTTATCCACCGGTTATTTGAATAACGGCACGTGGTTATCAATGAAGATTGAAGGAGCTATTAATTCAATGGAAATGTTTGTGAATTTTGTTTTATCCACAACGGGATCCCTATATTAAACCAGCTATCTGTTCTCCGATATTGTAGAGATTTGAGAGATGACAGCCGAATCTATGGATTATTATATTTCTAATAATGATAAAACAAATATCCTGTAGATGCTAAAATGTTTTAATTGCACATATTGAAACAAATCGCAGATTTTGGAAACGCCAAAAGAGCTGGAAAGATCATTGGTTAAGCTATTTATTTTCTCATGATTGAATTCTGTTTACACTTCTTTCTTTTATTAGGTTTTTTGTTTTTCATGTGCAGATGCTAAGGAGATTGTTATGATTCTGGAAATTGCCAAGAGACGAATTTTATTCTCTGTCAGTTATTAAAAACGCGTTTTCAAATAACAGGCGTTTTTTCAGGCCATAGTGTGAACAAATGGAGACAGATTTGAAAAATCCACCACATGGGTTTTTCTCACAACGGACCCATTTAGTTTTACTTTGGTGGATTTTGCCAAAAAATGATGGATTCTGGGAGATTTCGGGGGTTTTCTGGACGCAATTTTTGCAGTTGCGGCCGGCAAAATTTCGCCTGTGTAAAACCTAATTTGGATTCCGTTTTTGGTTATTTAAGCAGACTGTAATTTGCTAGAAATGGGGTGAACGTGGGGGCTGCCAAAGCTGAAGAGATTTCTCTCTTGTAAGCTCAGAAAACACTGCTGCCTGAGGTCAATAGTTGATGGAGAGGAGACAACAAGATTGTGGTTTGATTTATCTGCAATTTTAAACGGTTATCTGTCTTGAGCTACGATATATTGAACTGGAGATATTTTTAATATATGTTTACAGTTTGTATACTTGGCATATAGTTTTGATATCTATCAGTCTTGTCATTTCTTTTCTATTTTATCTATGTTTGTTATAATTCTCTAAAGAATTTGGCAAATATACATGTCTTGTACGATTATCGATTTTTAATGTTTTTGATCTTGCTGATATGTCATGTTGTTTAATTAATGATCGATATCATTGTTTATATAATATGTAATGATTAATGTATGGTTTTGTTAATGTTTAAATTTCTTTAAATATTATCAAGTGTATTCATGCAGTATTCTTATCAGTATAGTTCGATTCCAGGTTTAATATTCTTTTCAGTCTTGATAAGGATAAGATCGAAAATAGATTAATATGCTGTTTCTTTTAAATTATTTTATGGAAAACAACATTGAATTACATTCAGGTTCTTTCCTGATTTTTTTGTAATTAATGTATATTTGTTAATAATACAATTTTGTAATTATTTTAACATGTTAATATTTGATTAATTTTGTGATTATTATATTATAAGTTAAGATTAATTGCATAGATTTAGTTCATAGACTAATTTAATTATATTAATAATTCATTAGTAATTAGATTAACTAGTTTAATTTTGTACATCTGTTAACAAGTTTGTTGTGTATATTTGTAGGTATTTGGTAGATTTAACAATAGCTTCGTTTTAGTTTTAGACTTTCAGGCTAACAGAGCCTTTAAACCTGTCGGAAGAAACCATCCCAAACAGCTTGGAACCTGCTCTAAGGATCTCGGTCTGGGTTGTCTTTCTCGTTACGTGCATATTCACATATTCATGTCAACATTGGCGCTAGAAGGAGGGCCAGTAGATGACAACTTAATCTACTGAAACTATATCATTGATTAATGGCTTCTGTTCCGATTTGGAGATGTTTTTCTCGTTGGAGATGTTTTTCTCGAAAAATTATGGTTGATACTCTAACAAGTATAGTTCATCTCTTGACAGAAAACAAATTTAATGGTGAGAAAGTAACATCTGCATATGAACATGTTTTACAATTTATTGATCAATGTATCTTTCACGAGATTAATGATAAAGATGTTTTGTGCATATGCTTGACTCTTACTTTTGAAGGACGAATCAAGAAATGGTGTGAAACTTTGCCGGTAGCCTCCATCCATTCTTTTGAACATCTAATTAGTGCATTCTTAGTTTCTTTTGGGAATTATGATTTCATTAGTTTGTGCACTGAATTAAAAAATTTAAGGAAAGACAAAGATGAATCAGTGGAAGACTTCATTGATAGATTTCTTAATCTTTGTTATAGTTTTCCTTTGAAAGACATTCCTTGTTTAGGTGAATGGATTCATCATTTGATTCCTTCAAATGAACAAGATTTAGAAGCTAATCAATCTGAATTTTTATTAAATGATCATTCACAGTTTGATTTAGTTTTTCATGCAAATCCTGAAAATTTAGAAGTGGAAGAAAACCAATCTTGTTTGACAACGTTCTTCACTTTGACGGATGTGGATTTTGAAAAACATGATAGTTCAAATTATGATATGTCCATATCTTCGTTGAATAAGAAAGAAGTTTATGAAGAAAATTGCCATGTTCCTACTTCTATTTCAGAAACAAAAGAAATTGAATCTAAAACTTCTAGTTTGACTAAAGAGATTCGAGATTCATCTTGTGGAGATCTTATCATTGATCATTTTATCACATCTCCATTAGTTCTCAATTCTTCTTATTCTAAAGAATCCAATGATTTTCTACCACATCTATATTCTTATGATGAACATAGTAAAAGCTCATATAACTTATTATGTTCAGATTTTTCTGTAGATCGTGTCACGGATATTAATCAGTTTATCCTAGAAGAAGAAACCAAACCACCTATAGACTCATATTTTGAAGAGGAACTATTTAATGAAGAGCTTTCCTGTGATGGTCTTTCTTATCCACGAAAAGAATTTCATTCTCTTAATGCTTCAACATATTTTTCTTTGTACCCTGATATTTTTAATCAAAAGGCAATGCATAGTTCATATAATTATGATTTTGATTTCACATTGTCACAATCTTATGCGGTACAATACAATCATGATTTGCATTTAGAAAATGAAGAAATTAATTTTTCTACCCATGAAACATTTTCTCAATTATATGCATGGGAATTAGGGAATATTCAAACAAGCAGACTTGAAGAAATCTCTTATGATTCATCGAAATTCTTAGATCAACAATCTTATCATGATCAGTCGCTTGAGTTTGAAAATCAATATGGAACAGATAAAGTCAATGTTGATCATCATCATATTAATAATTTACATCTTACAACAATTAATGATGATTTTCCACCTACCTTGTTGGATTCCATTAGTTCATCTCAAGTTAGTGATTATGAGGAATTCAATCCCTATCAAATTGATCAAGACATTAACCATAATACGGAGAACACTCTTGAACTTGAATTTAAGAAAATTGAATATGAATTTGATGATCTTTTTGAACGACGTGGTTGTCTGCAAGATGATGTTCATAGGGAGGAAAACCTACAGGAAGGATTGTTGAACTTTAAGTTTCTTCCACATGTTTCTATGCATAAAACTTTAGCACATGACTATCACGATATATCTCTCTCATTACCATATTTTTTTGAACAATCCTATGTTATTAATCACACGTATTATGATAGGATTGCAGATTGGCTCGAGAGATCTTTTCTTGCGAAGTTTCCGGAGAATCGTAAGTTGGCATTTACTTTGTTTTTTGAAAGTCAAAATGGTAAGTTAGATTTATTTATTTTTGGTTTCAAAATACTTCAATTCTTATTGCTGATTTTCATTTTGTCTGATTTTGCGGGATTGGAGTTATTACGATGGCTTCATTGGAAATTTTCGTTTACTTAGTTTGTATATATTTTATTTTATTAGTTTAGGTTAGGTTTATAATTTCAGATGATTTATGTTTGTTTACATTTCAATAAATGCAGATAGATGGAGTTGCGACGACATCATTTTTAGAATGAGATGACGACATCATTATTAGGGAAGTACTTTACTTTCTCTCGTTTTCTTTAATCGTCTCATTAAAAGAAAGAACCTTTTCATCTTTTTATAGCTGCATATTCATTAGAATTTATTTTGTTACTTTGATTTCTAAATAAAACACACTAGATTAATGTCTTATCACTTATTAAAAAAATAACTTCGACTAAATTGAAAGATTTAAAATAGGGATAAAATTTTTAAAACTTGTTAATCCATTTTAATCTCTTATTTTCTTTTGCTGATAATTAGTCATATGTTGTTTTGACCTATTTTCTGTTTAATGAAACCTTGGTTTAACTCATGTATTGTGTGTGTATGATTTATTTTAAAATTTCATTTTTTCTCGTAGACTTTGAAATCATTTGTTTTTGCAATTTGCCCAAATAAAACTCATGTATATATTATTTTGTTTTTTTTTTTAATTTTTGTTGTTATTTTGCTTTTTCAAAAAACCAGGAGAAATGATTCGGATCTGGGAATGCTTTTATGTCATAAAATTGGAATCTGATTATGTAAAATATAAAGAAAGCTAGACTCTTATAAATCTGTTCTTATCTCAGAAATAAAAGAAAAAGAAATTGAACTGTTGCAAACAAAACTACTAGATGAAAACTTTCACTTTATTTCGTTTCTTTTATCATTATCATCAAATTATTGGATTTAATGGATATTGAAGTCATTATTACTAGGAATTCTATTACTTATTTAGAAATCAGTTCTGGGAAAGCAGTTGCAATTTAATCATAAAATCAATTATCTATAGATCCTTTACGCTATCTTACTCGTAAAGAGTTTCCTATTAGGTTCCCCCATTATAAATATGCAAATCTCTTTTGGATGAGCACTTAAATGCTGAGTATGAAGTCTTCTTTAAACTTATTAGCTTGGGATATAAGCCGTTGGGCAGAATGGGTTAAAAGACGTACCCTTTCGAGGCTATGGATGCCTGCAGGAAGGAGGGATCCGTCTGTGGCATACTTGGATTCCAAATCATATATTGTTATACATACAAAAATCTATAAGAATCTGAGGTCATCCCACACTCGTGAAGATGTTCCAATGCAACTTACCCATTAACAAATTGAGAAGTTCTAAATATTCATGTTTTATCTTATCTTGGGACTAGAACGGTAGGATGCATGGTTAAAAGTCAACCCTTTCGAGGCTATGGACGCCGGCGGGTAGGAGGGTCATGACTATAGTATTGTGATCATATCTTTAAAAACTGGTCGAATATCAAAATTGCATTGTATTTCCCAGGATTAATTTCTTTTGGAGTCTTATGTTTTCTGGAAAAAACTTAAAATTCGTATCATTTTTGAAGATAATCTCTGGATAATGATAAAAGAATCGAATCTGGTATTAGTTTGAAATCTAGTCTTATCACAAGGCACAGTTCTTTTTTCTTTAGGAAAATCCTAATCTGAGTTAAAGAAAAATTTTCTTATCTTGCTACAGACACAAGTTAGATTTCATGTTTTCGCAGAGATAACTGTTTTTCCCAGTCAGTCGCCATCTGTTGTGCCCCTACCAAACAGCCTTTAAAAAACATTATTTCATCAAATAAAATTGTATTTTATTTTTGATGAAATGTTTGAATTTCATATGGCAAAACTAAATAATTAACAGCTATTGAAATGGTAACATTCCAGAAGCTATTGAAACATGAAATTCAATGTTTTTAAAGAAACCTTTGCGAACTATGGATTAGTTGACAAAATCACTACTTTGAAATTATTATTTTGAGTGGATAAGTGTTAATAATTGGCCATAACCTAGTAGTGATTTCTTATCCAATCATTTATCATTCGATTATGTGGTTTTGTTTTCAAATTGGAAGGCTGATTATTGTATTGTTGGCACCTTATAAATGGATAATTTTGATTCAATCATTCAACTTGGTAATTCTGATTCACTTAACGATGGATATTGATAGATAAAACTATGCATTCAATTTAAGAGTTTGAAAAATATTTTACTAAGCCTATCTTATTATTTTTGCTACATTATTAAAAGTGTTGAACAAATAAAGATCAAATAAGTATATTTATAATTAATAAACTTTATTTATTTATTATTATTTATACAAGATAAATAAATCTTTTAATTATTTTGTATAAATATAATAAATAAAGTTCTTTGATCTTTTAAATGATTACCTAGAAAATTATGTATAATTAACACTTTATTTTAATTTTATCATATTTGCAAAAAACACCTGGAATTAATGTGAATTTTAAAAAGGCTTAGAAATGAGCATATTTTTCTTTTTTATTGAAGATTATTGTCTTATCCACCGGTTATTTGAATAACGGCACGTGGTTATCAATGAAGATTGAAGGAGCTATTAATTCAATGGAAAGGTTTGTGAATTTTGTTTTATCCACAACGGGATCCTCATATTAAACCAGCTATCTGTTCTCCGATATTGTAGAGATTTGAGAGATGACAGCCGAATCTATGGATTATTATATTGCTAATAATGATAAAAAAAATATCATGTAGATGCTGAAATGTTTTAATTGCACATTTTGAAACAAATCGCAGATTTTGAAAATGCCAAAAGAGCTGGAAAGATCATTGGTTAAGCTATTTATTTTCTCATGATTGAATTCTGTTTACACTTCTTTCTTTTATTAGGTTTTTTGTTTTTCATGTGCAGATGCTAAGGAGATTGTTATGATTCTGGAAATTGCCAGGAGACGAATTTTATTCTCTGTCAGTTATTAAAAACACGTTTTCAAATAAAAGACGTTTTTCCAGGCCACGTTGAGAACAAATGAAGACAGATCTGAAAAATCCGCCACATGGGTTTTTCTCAGAACGGACCCATTTAGTTGTTCTAAGGTGGATTTTGCAAAAAAAATGATGGATTCTGGGAGATTTTGGGGGTTTTCTGGACGCGATTTTTGTAGTTGCGGCCGGCAAAATTTCGCCTGTGTAAAACCTAATTTGGATTCCGTTTTTGGTTATTTAAGCAGACTGGAATTTGCTGAAAATGGGGTGAACGTGGGGGCTTCCAAAGCTGAAGAGATTTCTCTCTTGTAAGCTCAGAAAACACTGCTGCCTGAGGTCGATAGTTGATGGAGAGGAGACAACAAGATTATGGTTTGATTTATCTGCAATTTTAGACGGTTATCTGTCTTGAGCTACGATATATTGAACTGGTGATATTTTTAATATATGTTTACAGTTTGTATACTTGGCATATAGTTTTGATATCTATCAGTCTTGTTATTTCTTTTCTATTTTATCTATGTTTGTTATAATTCTCTAAAGAATTTGGCAAATATACATGTCTTGTACGATTATCGATTTTTAATGTTTTTGATCTTGCTGATATGTCATGTTGTTTAATTAATGATCGATATCATTGTTTATATAATATGTAATGATTACTGTATTGTTTTGTTAATGTTTAAACTTCTTTAAATATTATCAAGTGTATTCATGCAGTATTCTTATCAGCATAGTTCGATTCCAGGTTTAATATTCTTTTCAGTCTTGATAAGGATAAGATCGAAAATAGATTAATATGCTGTTTCTTTTAAATTATTTTATGGAAAACAGCCATTGAATTACATTCAGGTTCTTTCCTGATTTTTTTGTAATTAATGTATATTTGTTAATAATACAATTTTGTAATTATTTTAACATGTTAATATTTGATTAATTTTTTGATTATTATATTATAGGTTAAGATTAATTTCATAGATTTAGTTCATAGACTAATTTAATTATATTAATAATTCATTAGTAATTAGATTAACTAGTTTAATTTTGTACATCTGTTAACAAGTTTGTTGTGTATATTTGTAGGTATTTGATAGATTTAACAATAGCTTCATTTTAGTTTTAGACTTTCAGGCTAACAGAGCCTTTAAACCTGTCGAAAGCAACCATCCCAAATAGCTTGGAACCTGCTCTAAGGATCTCGGTCAGGGTTATCTTTCCCGTTACGTGCATATTCACATATGCCTGTCAACATTGGCGCTAGAAGGAGGGCCAATAGATGACAACTTAATCTACTGAAACTATATCATTGATTAATGGCTTCTGTTCCGATTTGGAGATGTTTTTCTCGTTGAAGGTGTTTTTCTGGAAAAATTATGGTTGATACTCCAACAAGTATAGTTCATCTCTTGACAGAAAACAAATTTAATGGTGAGAAAGTAACATCTGCATATGAACATGTTTTACAATTTATTGATCAATGTATCTTTCACGAGATTAATGATAAAAATGTTTTGTGCATATGCTTGACTCTTACTTTTGAAGGACGAATCAAGAAATGGTGTGAAACTTTGCCGGTAGCCTCCATCCATTCTTTTGAACATCTTATTAGTGCATTCTTAGTTTCTTTTGTGAATTATGATTTCATTAGTTTGTGCACTGAATTAAAAAATTTAAGGAAAGACAAAGATGAATCAGTGGAAGACTTCATTGATAGATTTCTTAAACTTTGTTATAGGTTTCCTTTGAAAGACATTCCTTGTTTAGGTGAATGGCTTCATCATTTGATTCTTTCAAATGAACAAGATTTAGAAGCTAATCAATCTGAATTTTTATTAAATGATCGTTCACAGTTTGATTTAGTTTTTCATGAAAATCCTGAAAATTTAGAAGTGGAAGAAAACCAATCTTCTTTGACAACGTTCTTCACTTTGACGGATGTGGATTTTGAAAAACATGATAGTTTAGATTATGATATGTCCATATCTTCGTTGAATAAGAAAGAAGTTTATGAAGAAAATTGCCATGTTCCTACTTCTATTTCAGAAACAAAAGAAATTGAATCTAAAACTTCTAGTTTGACTAAAGAGATTCGAGATTCATCTTGTGAAGATCTTATCATTGATCATTTTATCACATCTCCATCAGTTCTCGATTCTTCTTATTCTAAAGAATCCAATGATTTTCTACCACATCTATATTCTTATGATGAACATAGTAAAACCTCAGATAACTTATTATGTTCAGATTTTTCTGTAGATTGTGTCACGGATATTAATCAGTTTATCCTAGAAGAAGAAACCAAACCACCTATAGACTCATCTTTTGAAGAGGAACTATTTAATGAAGAGTTTTTCTGTGATGATCTTTCTTATCCACGAAAAGAATTTCATTCTCTTAATGCTTCAACATATTTTTCTTTGTACCCTGATATTTTTAATCAAAAGGCAATGCATAGTTCATATTATTATGATTTTGATTTCACATTGTCACAATCTTATGCAGTACAATACAATCATGATTTGCATTTAGAAAATGAAGAAATTAATCTTTCTTCCCATGAAACATTTTCTCAATTATATGCATGGGAATTAGGGAATATTCAAACAAGTAGACTTGAAGAAGTCTCTTATGATTCATCGAAATTCTTAGATCAACAATCTGATCATGATCAGTCGCTTGAGTTTGAAAATCAATATGGAACAGGTAAAGTCAATGTTGATCATCATCATATTAATAATTTACATCTTACAACAATTAATGATGATTTTCCACCTACCTTGTTGGATTCCATTAGTTCATCTCAAGTTAGTGATTATGATGAATTCAATCCCTATCAAATTGGTCAAGACATTAACCATAATACGGAGAACACTCTTGAACTTGAATTTAAGAAAATTGAATCTGAATTTGATGATCTTTTTGAACGACATGGTTGTCTGCAAGATGATGTTCATAGGGAGGAAAACCTACGGGAAGGATTGTTGAACTTTAAGTTTCTTTCACATGTTTCTATGCATAAAACTTTAGCACATGACTATCACGATATATCTCTCTCATTACCATATTTTTTTGAACAATCCTATGTTATTAATCACACGTATTATGATATGATTGTAGATTGGCTCGAGAGATCTTTTCTTGCGAAGTTTCCGGAGAATGGTAAGTTGGCATTTACTTTGTTTTTTGAAAGTCAAAATGGTAAGTCAGATTTATTTATTTTTGGTTTCAAAATACTTCAATTCTTATTGCTGATTTTCATTTTGTCTGATTTTGCGGGATTGGAGTTATTACGATGGCTTCATTGAAAATTTTCGTTTACTTAGTTTGTATATATTTTATTTTATTAGTTTATGTTAGGTTTATAATTTAAGATGATTTATGTTTGTTTACATTTCAATAAATGCAGATAGATGGAGTTGCGACGACATTATTTTTAGAATGAGATGACGACATCATTATTAGGGAAATAGTTTTTTACTTTCTCTCGTTTTCTTTAATCGTCTCATTAAAAGAAAGAACCTTTCATCTTTTTATAGCTGCATATTCATTACAATTTATTTTGTTACTTTGATTTCTAAATAAAACACATTAGATTAATGTCTCATCACTTATTAAAAAAACAACATCGACTAAATTGAAAGATTTAAAATAGGGATAAAAATTTTAAAACTTGTTAATCCATTTTAATCTCTTATTTTCTTTTGCTGATAATTAGTCATATGTTGTTTTGACCTATTTTCTGTTTGATGAGACCTTGGTTTAACTCATGTGTTGTGTGTGTATTATTTATTTTAAAATTTCATTTTTTCTCGTAGACTTTGAAATCATTTGTTTTTGCAATTTGCCCAAATAAAACTCATGTATATATTATTTTGTTTTTTCTTTTGATTTTTGTTGTTCTTTTGCTTTTTCAAAAAACCAGGAGAAATGATTCAGATCTGGGAATGCTTTTATGTCATAAAATTGGAATCTGATTATGTAAAATATAAAGAAAGCTAGACTTTTAGAAATTTGTTCTTATCTTAGAAATAAAAGAAAAAGAAATTGAACTGTTGCAAAGAAAACTACTAGATGAAAACTTTCACTTTATTTCGTTTCTTTTATCATTATCCTCAAATTATTGGATTTAATGGATATTAAGTCATTATTACTAGGAATTCTATTACTTATTTAGAAATCAGTTCTGGGAAAGCAGTTGCAATTTAATCATAAAATCAGTTATCTATAGATCCTTTACGCTATCTTACTCGTAAAGAGTTTTCTATTACGTTTCCCCATTATAAATATGCAAATCTCTTGTGGATGAGCACTTAAATGCTGAGTATGAAGCCTTCTTTAAACTTATTAGCTTGGGATATAAGCCGTTGGGTAGAATGGGTTAAAAGACGTACCCTTTCGAGGCTATGGATGCCTGCAGGCAGGAGGGCTCCCTCTGTGGCATACTTGGATTCCAAATCATATATTGTTATACATATAAAAATCTATAAGAATCTGAGGTCATCCCACACTTGTGAAGATGTTCCAATGCAGCTTACCCATTAATAAATTGAGAAGTTCTAAATATTCATGTTTTATCTTATCTTGGGACTAGAACGGTAGGTTGCATGGTTAAAAGTCAACCCTTTCGAGGCTATGGACGCCAGCGGGTAGGAGGGTCATGACTATAGTATTGTGATCATATCTTTAAAAACTTGTCGAATATCAAAATTGCATTGTATTTCCAGGATTAATTTCTTTTGGAGTCTTATGTTTTTTGGAAAAAACTTAAAATTCGTATCATTTTTGAAGATAATCTCTGGATAATGATAAAAGAATCGAATCTGGTATTAGTTTGAAATCTAGTCTTATCACAAGGCACAGTTCTTTTATCTTTAGGAAAATACTAATCTGAGTTAAAGAAAAATTTTCTTATCTTGCTACAGACACAAGTCAGATTTCATGTTTTCGCAGCGATAACTGTTTCGCCGAGTCAGTCGCCATCTGTTGTGCCCCTACCCAACAGCCTTTAAAAAAAATTATTTCATCTAATAAAATTGTATTTTATTTTTGATGAAATGTTTGAATTTCATATGGCAAAACTAAAGAATTAATAGCTATTGAAATGGTAACATTCCAGAAGCTATTGAAACATGAAATTCAATGTTTTTAAAGAAACCTTTACGAACTATGGATTAGTTGACAAAATCACTATTTTGAAATTATTATTTTGAGTGGATAAGTGTTAATAATTGGCCATAACCTAGTAGTGATTTCTTATCCAATCATTTATCATTCGATTATGTGGTTTTGTTTTGAAATTGGAAGGCTGATTATTGTATTGTTGGCACCTTATAAATGGATAAGTTTGATTCAATCATTCAACTTGGTAATTCTGATTCACTTAACAATGGATATTGAAAGATAAAACCATGCATTCAATTTAAGAGTTTGAAAAATATTTTACTAAGCCTATCTTATTATTTTTGCTACATTATTAAAAGTGTTGAACAAATAAAGATCAAATAAGTATATTTATAATTAATAGACTTTATTTATTTTTTATTATTTATACAAGATAAATAAATCTTTTAATTATTTTGTATAAATATAATAAATAAAGTTCTTTGATCTTTTAAATGTTTACCTAGAAAATTAGGTATAATTAACACTTTATTTTAATTTTATCATATTTGCAAAAACACCAAGAATTAATATGAATTTTATAAAGGCTTAGAAATGCGCATACTTTTCTTTTTTATTGAAAATTATTGTCTTATCCACCGGTTATTTGAATAACGGCATGTGGTTATCAATGAAGATTGAAGGAGCTATTAATTCAATGGAAAGGTTTGTGAATTTTGTTTTATCCACAACGGGATCCTCATATTAAACCAGCTATCTGTGCTCCGATATTGTAGAGATTTGAGAGATGACAGCCGAATCTATGGATTATTATATTGCTAATAATGATAAAACAAATATCCTGTAGATGCTAAAATGTTTTAATTGCACATATTGAAACAAATCGCAGATTTTGAAAACGCTAAAAAAGCTTGAAAGATCATTGGTTAAGCTATTTATTTTGTTATGATTGAATTCTGTTTACACTTCTTTCTTTTATTAGGTTTTTTGTTTTTCATGTGCAGATGCTAAGGAGATTGTTATGATTCTGGAAATTGCCAGGAGATGAATTTTATTCTCCGTCAGTTATTAAAAATGCGTTTTCAAATAACAGGCGTTTTTCCAGGCCACGTTGAGAACAAATGGAGATAGATCTGAAAAATCCGCCACATGGGTTTTTCTCAGAACGGACCCATTTAGTTTCACTTAAGCGGATTTTGTTAAAAAGTGATGGATTCTGGGAGATTTCGGGGGTTTTATGGACGTGATTTTTGCAGTTGCGGCCGGCAAAATTTCGCCTGTGTAAAACCTAATTTGGATTCCGTTTTTGGTTATTTAAGAAGACTGGAATTTGCTGGAAATGGGGTGAACGTGGAGGCTGCCAAAGATGAAGAGATTTCTCTCTTGTAAGCTCAGAAAACACTGCTGCCTGAGGTTGATAGTTGATGGAGAGGAGACAACAAGATTGTGGTTTGATTTATCTGCAATTTTAGACGGTTATCTGTCTTGAGCTACGATATATTGAACTGGTGATATTTTTAATATATGTTTACAGTTTGTATACTTGGCATATAGTTTTGATATCTATCAGTCTTGTCATTTCTTTTCTATTTTATCTATGTTTGTTATAATTCTCTAAAGAATTTGGCAAATATACATGTCTTGTACGATTATCGATTTTTAATGTTTTTGATCTTGCTGATATGTCATGTTGTTTAATTAATTATCGATATCATTGTTTATATAATATGTAATGATTAGTGTATGGTTTTGTTAATGTTTAAATTTCTTTAAATATTATCAAGTGTATTCATGCAGTATTCTTATCAGCATAGTTCGATTCCAGGTTTAATATTCTTTTCAGTCTTGATAAGGATAAGATCAAAAATAGATTAATATGCTGTTTCTTTTAAATTATTTTATGAAAAACAGCCATTGAATTACATTCAGGTTCTTTCCTGATTTTTTTGTAATTAATGTATATTTGTTAATAATACAATTTTGTAATTATTTTAACATGTTAATATTTGATTAATTTTGTGATTATTATATTACAAGTTAAGATTAATTGCATAGATTTAGTTCATAGACTAATTTAATTATATTAATAATTCATTAGTAATTAGATTAACTAGTTTAATTTTGTACATCTGTTAACAAGTTTGTTGTGTATATTTGTAGGTATTTGATACATTTAACAATAGCTTCGTTTTAGTTTTAGACTTTCAGGCTAACAGAGCCTTTAAACCTATCGGAAGCAACCATCCCAAACAGCTTGAAACCTGCTCTAAGGATCTCGGTCTGGGTTGTCTTTCTCGTTACGTGCATATTCACATATGCCTGTCAACATTGGCGCTAGAAGGAGGGCCAGTAGATGACAACTTAATCTACTGAAACTATATCATTGATTAATGGCTTCTGTTCCGATTTGGAGATGTTTTTCTCGTTGGAGGTGTTTTTCTCGAAAAATTATGGTTGATACTCCAACAAGTATAGTTCATCTCTTGACAGAAAACAAATTTAATGGTGAGAAAGTAACATTTGCATATGAACATGTTTTACAATTTATTGATCAATGTATCTTTCACGAGATTAATGATAAAGATGTTTTGTGCATATGCTTGACTCTTACTTTTGAAGGACAAATCAAGAAATGGTGTGAAACTTTGCCGGTAGCCTCCATCCATTCTTTTGAACATCTAATTAGTGCATTCTTAGTTTCTTTTGGGAATTATGATTTCATTAGTTTGTGCACTGAATTAAAAAATTTAAGGAAAGACAAAGATGAATCAGTGGAAGACTTCATTGATAGATTTCTTAAACTTTGTTATAGGTTTCCTTTGAAAGACATTCCTTGTTTAGGTGAATGGCTTCATCATTTGATTCCTTCAAATGAACAAGATTTAGAAGCTAATCAATCTGAATTTTTATTAAATAATCATTCACAGTTTGATTTAGTTTTTCATGAAAATTCTGAAAATTTAGAAGTGGAAGAAAACCAATCTTGTTTGACAACGTTCTTCACTTTGACGGATGTGGATTTTGAAAAACATGATTGTTCAAATTATGATATGTCCATATCTTCGTTGAATAAGAAAGAAGTTTATGAAGAAAATTGCCATGTTCCTACTTCTATTTCAGAAACAAAAGAAATTGAATCTAAAACTTCTAGTTTGACTAAAGAGATTCGAGATTCATCTTGTGGAGATCTTATCATTGATCATTTTATCACATCTCCATTAGTTCTCGATTCTTCTTATTCTAAAGAATCCAATGATTTTCAACCACATCTATATTCTTATGATGAACATAGTAAAACCTCAGATAACTTATTATGTTCAGATTTTTCTGTAGATCGTGTCACGGATATTAATCAGTTTATCCTAGAAGAAGAAACCAAACCACCTATAGACTCATCTTTTGAAGAGGAACTATTTAATGAAGAGTTTTCCTGTGATGATCTTTCTTATCCACGAAAAGAATTTCATTCTCTTAATGCTTCAACATATTTTTCTTTGTACCCTGATATTTTTAATCAAAAGGCAATGCATAGTTCATATTATTATGATTTTGATTTCACATTGTCACAATCTTATGCGGTACAATACAATCATGATTTGCATTTAGAAAATGAAGAAATTAATCTTTTTTCCCATGAAACATTTTCTCAATTATATGCATTGGAATTAGGGAATATTCAAACAAGCAGACTTGAAGAAGTCTCTTATGATTTATCGAAATTCTTAGATCAACAATCTTATCATGATCAGTCGCTTGAGTTTGAAAATCAATATGGAACATGTAAAGTCAATGTTGATCATCATCATATTAATAATTTACATCTTACAACAATTAATGATGATTTTCCACCTACCTTGTTGGATTCCATTAGTTCATCTCAAGTTAGTGATTATGAGGAATTCAATCCCTATCAAATTGATCAAGACATTAACCATAATACGGAGAACACTCTTGAACTTGAATTTAAGAAAATTGAATATGAATTTGATGATCTTTTTGAATGACGTGGTTGTCTGCAAGATAATGTTCATAGGGAGGAAAACCTACAGAAAGGATTGTTGGACTTTAAGTTTCTTTCACATGTTTCTATGCATAAAACTTTAGCACATGACTATCACGATATATCTCTCTCATTACCATATTTTTTTGAACAATCCTATGTTATTAATCACACGTATTATGATAGGATTGCAGATTGGCTGGAGAGATCTTTTCTTGCGAAGTTTCCGGAGAATGGTAAGTTGGAATTTACTTTGTTTTTTGAAAGTCAAAATGGTAAGTCAGATTTATTTATTTTTGGTTTCAAAATACTTCAATTCTTATTGCTGATTTTCATTTTGTCTGATTTTGTGGGATTGGAGTTATTACGATGGCTTCATTGGAAATTTTCGTTTACTTAGTTTGTATATATTTTATTTTATTAGTTTAGGTTAGGTTTATAATTTAAGATGATTTATGTTTGTTTACATTTCAATAAATGTAGATAGATGGAGTTGCGACGACATCATTTTTAGAATGAGATGACGACATTATTATTAGGGAAGTAGTTCTTTACTTTCTCTCGTTTTCTTTAATCGTCTCATTAAAAGAAAGAACCTTTCATCTTTTTATAGCTGCATATTCATTAGAATTTATTTTGTTACTTTGATTTCTAAATAAAACACATTAGATTAATGTCTCATCACTTATTAAAAAAACAACTTCGACTAAATTGAAAGATTTAAAATAGGGATAAAATTTTTAAAACTTGTTAATCCATTTTAATCTCTTATTTTCTTTTGCTGATAATTAGTCATATGTTGTTTTGACCTATTTTCTGTTTGATGAGACCTTGGTTTAACTCATGTGTTGTGTGTGTATGATTTATTTTAAAATTTCATTTTTTCTCGTAGACTTTAAAATCATTTGTTTTTGCAATTTGCCCAGATAAAACTCATGTATATATTATTTTCCTTTTTCTTTTGATTTTTGTTGTTCTTTTGTTTTTTCAAAAAACCAGAAGAAATGATTCAGATCTGGGAATGCTTTTATGTCATAAAATTGGAATCTGATTATGTAAAATATAAAGAAAGCTAGACTTTTAAAAATCTGTTCTTATCTCAGAAATAAAAGAAAAAGAAAATGAACTGTTCCAAACAAAACTACTAGATGAAAACTTTCACTTTATTTCGTTTCTTTTATCATTATCCTCAAATTATTGGAATTAATGGATATTAAAGTCATTATTACTAGGAATTCTATTACTTATTTAGAAATCAGTTCTAGGAAAGCAGTTGCAATTTAATCATAAAATCAGTTATCTATAGATCCTTTACGCTATCTTACTCGTAAAGAGTTTCCTATTACGTTCCCCCGTTATAAATATGCAAATCTCTTGTGGATGAGCACTTAAATGCTGAGTATGAAACCTTCTTTAAACTTATTAGCTTGGGATATAAGTCGTTGGGTAGAATGGGTTAAAAGACATACCATTTCGAGGATATGGATGCCTGTAGGCAGGAGGGCTCCGTCTGTGGCATACTTGGATTCCAAATCATATATTGTTATACATACAAAAATCTATAAGAATCTGAGGTCATCCCACACTCGTGAAGAGGTTCCAATGCAGCTTACCCATTAATAAATTGAGAAGTTCTAAATATTCATGTTTTATCTTATCTTGGGACTAGAACGGTAGGATGCATGGTTAAAAGACAACCCTTTCGAGGCTATGGACGTCGGCGGGTAGGAGGGTCATGACTATAGTATTGGGATCATATCTTTAAAAACTGGTCGAATATCAAAATTGCATTGTATTTCCCACGATTAATTTCTTTTGGAGTCTTATGTTTTCTGGAAAAAACTTAAAATTCGTATCATTTTTGAAGATAATCTCTGGATAATGATAAAAGAATCGAATCTGGTATTAGTTTGAAATCTAGTCTTATCACAAGGCACAGTTCTTTTATCTTTAGGAAAATGCTAATCTGAGTTAAAGAAAATTTTTCTTATCTTGCTACAGACACAAGTCAGATTTCATGTTTTCGCAGAGATAACTGTTTTGCCCAGTGAGTCGCTATCTGTTGTGCCCCTACCCAACAGCCTTTAAAAGACATTATTTCATCAAATAAAATTGTATTTTATTTTTGATGAAATGTTTGAATTTCATATGGCAAAACTAAAGAATTAACAGCTATTGAAATGGTAACATTCCAGAAGCTATTGAAACATGAAATTCAATATTTTTAAAGAAACCTTTGCGAACTATGGATTAGTTGACAAAATCACTATTTTGAAATTATTATTTTGAGTGGATAAGTGTTAATAATTGGCCATAACCTAGTAGTGATTTCTTATCCAATCATTTATCTTTCGATTATGTGGTTTTGTTTTCAAATTGGAAGGCTGATTATTGTATTGTTGGCACCTTATAAATGGATAATTTTGATTCAATCATTCAACTTGGTAATTCTGATTCACTTAACGATGGATATTGAAAGATAAAACCATGCATTCAATTTAAGAGTTTGAAAAATATTTTACTAAGCCTATCTTATTATTTTTGCTACATTATTAAAAGTGTTGAATAAATAAAGATCAAATAAGTATATTTATAATTAATAGACTTTATTTATTTTTTATTATTTATACAAGATAAATAAATCTTTTAATTATTTTGTATAAATATAATAAATAAAGTTCTTTGATCTTTTAAATGTTTACCTAGAAAATTAGGTATAATTAACACTTTATTTTAATTTTATCATATTTGCAAAAACACCAGGAATTAATGTGAATTTTATAAAGGCTTAGAAATGAGCATACTTTTCTTTTTTATTGAAGATTATTGTCTTATCCACCGGTTATTTGAATAACGGCACGTGGTTATCAATGAAGATTGAAGGAGCTATTAATTCAATGGAAATGTTTGTTAATTTTGTTTTATCCACAACGGGATCCTCATATTAGACCAGCTATCTGTTCTCCGATATTGTAGAGATTTGAGAGATGCCAGCCGAATATATGGATTATTATATTGCTAATAATGATAAAACAAATATCATGTAGATGCTGAAATGTTTTAATTGCACATATTGAAACAAATCGCAGATTTTGAAAACGTCAAAAGAGCTGGAAAGATCATTGGTTAAGCTATTTATTTTCTCATGATTGAATTCGGTTTATACTTCTTTCTTTTATTAGGTTTTTTGTTTTTCATGTGCAGATGCTAAGGAGATTGTTATGATTCTGGAAATTGCCAGGAGATGAATTTTATTCTCTGTCAGTTATTAAAAATGTGTTTTCAAATAACAGGTGTTTTTCCAGGACACGTTGTGAACAAATGGAGACAGATCTGAAAAATCCGCCACATGGGTTTTTCCCAGAACGGACCCATTTATTTGTACTCAAGTGGATTTTGCCAAAAAGTGATAGATTCTGGGAGATTTCAGGGTTTTTCTGGACGCGATTTTTGCAGTTGCGGCCGGCAAAATTTCGCCTGTGTAAAACCTAATTTGGATTCCGTTTTTGGTTATTTAAGGAGACTGGAATTTGCTGAAAATGGGGTGAACGTGGGGGCTTCCAAAGCTGAAGAGATTTCTCTCTTGTAAGCTCAGAAAACACTGCTGCCTGAGGTCGATAGTTGATGGAGAGGAGACAACAAGATTGTGGTTTGATTTATCTGCAATTTTAGACGGTTATCTGTCTTGAGCTACGATATATTGAACTGATGATATTTTTAATATATGTTTACAGTTTGTATACTTGGCATATAGTTTTGATATCTATCAGTCTTGTCATTTCTTTTCTATTTTATCTATGTTTGTTATAATTTTCTAAAGAATTTGGCAAATATACATGTCTTGTACGATTATCGATTTTTAATGTTTTTGATCTTGCTGATATGTCATGTTGTTTAATTAATGATCGGTATCATTGTTTATATAATATTTAATGATTACTGTATGGTTTTGTTAATGTTTAAATTTTTTAATGATTACTGTATGGTTTTGTTAATGTTTTTGTTAATGTTTAAATTTCTTAATATGCCATTGAATTACATTCAGCTTCTTTCCTGACTTTTTTGTAATTAATGTATATTTGTGAATAATACAATTTTGTAATTATTTTAACATGTTAATATTTGATTAATTTTGTGATTATTATATTATAAGTTAAGATTAATTGCATAGATTTAGTTCATAGACTAATTTAATTATATTAATAATTCATTAGTAATTAGATTAACTAGTTTAATTTTGTACATCTGTTAACAAGTTTGTTGTGTATATTTGTAGGTATTTGATAGATTTAACAATAGCTTCATTTTAGTTTTAGACTTTCAGGCTAACAGAGCCTTTAAACCTGTCGGAAGCAACCATCCCAAACAGCTTGGAACCTGCTCTAAGGATCTCGGTCTGGGTTGTCTTTCCCGTTACGTGCGTATTCACATATGCCTGTCAATAGCAGTGCATTACTAAGATCAAAGAAATACAACAGCTACCTACAGATTCATTTTGGGACTTTAACCAGAGATTCAAGACATTTATGGCCCAACTGAGCTTCCATATGTCAGATGTACAACATAAGGAATGGTTCATTATCGCCTTGTTTTTGTACATTCAGATCCCATTGATGCAACAAAATATTGTGTTGTAGGAAAATGCTTTGGAAATAGGAACGGAAGCTAGAATCCCCACTGATTGGAGAAACCAATGTAGGAATGATGCAAATTCAATCGCAGTTAACCAATTACGGTTCAAATCAAGGACATTAGGAGAGGCAAGGAAGTGAAAGAAGAACTATGGTGTACAATATGTAGAAAATATGGACACCATAAATATAATTTTCCAACACTCATGAACTACATCGCAGTAGGAGCGTCGAACCCAATAAATACCCAAGGGTTTCCTTGGTGCAAAATATGTTAGGCTAGAGGTCATAAGTTAGAAGAATGTTTGTATTTACATAAGATTGTAAGTACAATATCTAGTCTATACTATAAATTTTGTAACTCAGTAGGACACGATGAGAAAGACTGCAGAGAAGTTTAGTTGCTGCAAGAAAAGATGGTGGATACCTACTTGATGAAGAATGATGAGCTGATGCAAGTAGAATGAGTGTAGCCTTAGCATCATCATACTCTATATTTACCACCACAATTTTAACTACCACAATATCAAAATAATCAGTATCCGCCACAACAACAATACCCTCAATGAAGAGGGGGTGGAAATTTTCGAGGACGAGGACAACAACAACAAGGAGGAATATTTGGTCGAGGAAGAGGCAAAGTCATATTTTATAACTGTGGATAACTAGGACACTTTGCTCGATATTTCCAAAGTCTTGCGAAGACATGTAGATAATGTAAAGCATTTGACCAAACTATTGAGCAGTGTCCTTCATTTATTGTGAAATGGTAGGATCAAACCGTGGGAAATCCCAATCCTGCAAAGAATCCAAAACCCAACCCCAACCAAAACCAAAACATTCAGATGATTTCTATTGAGTTGAGGGAACCAAATATTGTTGTTGTTACAAGGGGAGGTGTTGCGCCTAGAGCATACCAAAATACACAGCACAAAAAACCGTAGGTGCAACTTGTGACACAAAAGAAATCCCCATTAGATGTCCAGAAAAAGAAAGAAGTCTTCCTGGATGTACGACTAGAATTTGTTGGCACCAATCAAGCGTTGAAATTTGGACAAGTAAAGGTGATTCCAGAGAGATTTAAGCAATTGGTCAAAAAGCAGCCACTGAAAAAGGTTAGTAATCTTAAATAATTTTTCAAATGTTGTTTAGCACTAATCCATGATAGAGATGCTATCGTAGAATTGAAAACGCTCATATAAGAAACTACAAAAGACGCATGACCTGAAAAAAGAGTTAATCATGTATGGAAAATATTAAAAAATGGTCGTGAACTATGAATGATTGTGCATATAGGAGATTATGACATGGGGTATATCATTCTAGAATCGGGCTCTGATGTCAATATCTTGACTAGACATACATTGGAATGCATGATAAGCCGTAGCTAGATTATTCTCCCATCAAGTTAAGGCTAGTGAAATAGTCGAAGGTTCTACCCATCAATCAAATGATTGGAGTAACTATAGAAGTAGAAGGCCTGAGGACATACACATTCTTTGAAGTAATTGACATTGTCGATGATACAAACCCATATCCTGCATTTTTGAGGATTGATTAGGAAATAGATAATCATACCATAATTAATTTTAAGAAAAGAATCTTGTCATTTAAATATTCTGAGATAAGGGTGGTCGCACCAATTGACCCGCTCAAAGGGTAGAGATATGTCGATCCAGTGAATAGTGAATGCCAAGGTAATTACCTTGACCAGCTATATGATATCATGCATTCAAGATATTATTATATAAATCCAACAACTGATGGATAGCTGAGTTGCTGAAGTGTAAGCTCTTGCAAATCCGATACAAGCGACGCATCAGAAAATTGGTAGAGATGGTTGCATGAATTTTCCATGCGAAGATGCGAAAGAATTACAACATCTGTGCAACAGGTAGGAGATGAGGAAAGTGAGATACCTACATATGAAGGTTACCTATCCTTACATATTTTTTGAGGGAATAAATTGAAGAAAAAGTTATAGAATCACAACGATTGTCTTCCTTGGACTTTGTGTTGAAATTTGTGCCCACTAGATGGTGGGGTAGATACAAACATTTTATCTCCGAATGGTCGTAGTTTAGAAAAATATTGGAGATCAGATTTGGAGAAGAGATCAATTATATTGATCACAAGTATACAGGATTGAAATATCCTATTGAACATATTGAGCATTCTCACATGACATGGCAAGAGTATCCGCAATACTAATGGGTTCATCGATTCATACATACATTGGAGATGGTACCAAGTAATTGGTATACATTAGTGAAGTTGTGACAAGGAACACTTGAGTGGTAGGAGTTAGCTACATTATTAACCCATACATTTGAGTTTGCAAGTTAACCCAACAACTGATGTTGCGCTATAGATAATTAAGGAGAAGGTGTTCAAAGAAATCCCCGTCAAATCCACAAATTCCAATCAATGTAGCACAAAATTCCACCATTGAATGGAATGTTATAATGTAACGAGAGAACCATATGATGATGATTCACTTGATATAAACATACCTGAGTCATAATGTATGCACGCAATGGAAGGAGTTGGAATTTGCAGTGACCAATTACTAAGTCCACTTAAGATTAAGAAAGTAAATATTGGCTTGCTTGAAAATCCAAAGTTCGCCAATATAGGAGATTATTGGGATGATGAGACTATGGGGAAGATCACCGACTTGGTGCATGAATTTCAGGATTTGTTACCTACAATTTTTTCTGAAATGAAAGGAATAATCAGTGACCTCGGTGAAATAAAGATGCCTTTGAGGCCTGGCACAAAATCGGTCAAGCAAAGGCCATATAGATTAAATCTACGATACAAAGAAAAGGTTAAGGATGAATTGGACGTAGTTCTAGAGGCAAGATTTATAGAACCTATCAAAGGATCATAATGAATTAGCTAAATTGTAGTACATGAAAAGAAAACCTTAGGTGAAGTAATAATTTGTGCCAACCTGAGAAAATTGAATGATGTTTGTTTGCATGATACATTTCCTACTCCATTTATAGATGAGGTATTGGATAATGTTAGAGGACAATAAATGTACTCTTTTACTAATGGATTTTTTGGTTATCATCAGATTAGAATTGCAAAGGAGGACCGACACAAGACTACCATTGCGGCGGAGTGGGAATGTTTCTAGTATATGGAAATTCCCTTTGGACTCAAGAATGCGTCTACAATTTTTCCAAAAATCGTAGTTGCTTCCTTTAAATACTTTATGCACAAATTTCTTGAAGTCTACTTTGATGACTAGACAATTTTTGGCCTTGTAAAAGACCATATGGAGAACCTAAGAATGATTTTGGAACCCTATCGCCAGTATCAAATTTCCCTGAATTTGAAGAAGTGTATTTTTTGCACACCTTTTGGAGTTTATTGGGCCATGTGTTTTTTCGCAATGGAATTTTTGTTGATCCGTCCAAAGTTACGGTCGTCCTTGATCTACCACCACCTACTATAGTTAAATAGTTAAAAGAAACATTAGGACACACTAGATACTATAGGAATTTTATCAAAGGATATGCGGAGGTGACTGCTCCAATGGAAAGTTGTTGAAAAAAGATACTAATTTTAAACAGAAAACAAATTGTCAAGAGAGTCTAGACAAGATGAAGAAAAAATGTATACCACGCCAATAATTTTGTTCCCATACTAGAAAAAATAGTTTATGTTCATCTCGATGCATCATCTATTGTGATTGGTATGGTATTGACGCAACCTAGAGAAGGATTGA
Organism: Pseudotsuga menziesii; assembly: GCA_001517045.1. Classification (NCBI taxonomy): domain Eukaryota; kingdom Viridiplantae; phylum Streptophyta; class Pinopsida; order Pinales; family Pinaceae; genus Pseudotsuga; species Pseudotsuga menziesii. The sequence continues at coordinate 219,721 of LPNX010654033.1, read as the reverse complement.
TTGATCATCCCATTTCCTTCGCTAGCAGGAAGTTGTCAAATATAAAAAATAATTATACCACAAAGAAGAGAGAAGGGACAACAATGGTATATGCGCTGTAGAAATTTAGGTACCATTTACTGGGAGGACATTTAAATATGTACATTGACCATTCTGCACTAAAATACTTGGTCAATAAGGTAGTGTTTTGGGGGGAACATTTGTCGCTAGCTTCTCCTCTTCCCGGAATTTGATTTTGAAATAATTGCTAAACCCGGTCAATTGAATTTGGTACCAAACCATCTTTCAATGATTGAAAGTGGAGAAGAACCTACTAGTCTAGAAGATAATATTCTTGATCCACAACTGTTTTCAATAACCATGTTTTATGATCAATATAAATATATCAGACATTTTCTAAGTATGGGTTATGAGCCAGCTGAATTTACCACTATGCAAAAGAAGCAGTTGGTGGTGTGAGCCATAGATTTCTAGTTGATCGTTGGACACTTGTATAAAATGGGTCCTAATGAGATACTTTGGTGTTGTGTTTTGGACAACGAGCACCTGATGATATTAAATGAAGCGCATGATAGTGTCGTAGGAGGTCACTATGCAGGAAAAGCTACGGTGCAATGTATGTCAAAGAGCTGGAAATTCATCCCGAAGAGATGAAATGGCATTGTTACTGCAGATAACATTATAGGAATTTTATAAATGGGATGTTGATTTTGTAGCACCTATCAGTCTGGCAAGAAAGCGCATGGGAGCGCAATATATTATTACTATGAATGATTACCTGACCAGATGGGAAGAAGTAGTGCCAGTAAAGGACTGTACTGCTACAAAGTTCCTATTTGAAAATGTTGTGACAAGGTTTGGGTTCCCAAATATTTTAATCAGCAACCAAGGTGTGAGTTTTGTTAATCAATTGATTGAAGAACTAATGAAGTAATTTCAGATACAACATAGAAGGAAAACGCCATGTCATACTCAAGAAAATGGAGTTGTCGAAGCATTCAACAAGATTATGGAAAACACAATGACAAAGGTTTTGAATGCGTGAAGAGATGACTGAGACTCGAATATTTTTGCAGTATTATGGCCATATCGCATAATGTGTAAGAAGTTGACAGGACCAATTCCATTTCGGTTGGTGTATGGGAAAGGAGTTGTAATGCCTATGGAGTACATTGTATCAAGCTTAATATTTGTTGTGATCACTGAAATGACAGATGTTAATGTTGTGGAAGACATGATACTTCAACTAGTATAGTTGGAGGAAGAATGTTTTGTTGCAGGATTTCACCAAAATGTAGAAAAGAAAAGACAAAAGGTTGGGCATGAGCGACACATTAAGAGAAAGTAATTTCAAATTGGAGGACTTGTTATTATGTATGACAACAATTTTTTCAAGCATCCAAGAAAGATGAAAACACACTGGTTAGGACCATATGTTGTCAAAGAGATCACTGATGGAGGAGCAATGAAGCTCGAAAAATTAGATGGGACATAGGTTAGAGGAATCCTCAATGGGAATTGATTGAAACCATATTATGATAGTTGCAAGTTGGTCACATTAAAAAAAACTAGAAAAGAAAGGGAAAGAACCTCAGATCGAAAAGGCATAGTCCAGAAGGAAGAAGAAGATGAAGGATGATAAAAGTGAAAATAACATCATCCTAGACAACGAAGATGTGCAACTGATGACTAAGGGAATAGCTGAAGCTGTGAAGGAAATATTCCAAGCCATAGAAAAGATACAAGAAGAGATTGAGTTTACGATTACTGATTTGCTCAAATTTTTTTGTAATATGATTAAAGATGTTAATGTTGTTGTAAACTGTTTAACTCCAAACATCGAGTCATGGTATGAACTTGACCCTTCTAAATTACAAGAACCTGAGGAACAAATACTGGTTCCACCAATCAAGGTACATGTAGAAGTAGAATCATTGGATCTAGGAATCCAAGAATTTAACAATGTAAACAAAAGCATAGACCAGGTAACTATAGATATTTTGCATATGCGACTTCTTGAGGTATATTCATTACTAAAAGCTGCAGTCATGGAAATCAAAGTCAGAGAAGTCGCCTTGGTTAAGAATGTGAAGAAATATAAGAAATTTATTGATAAAATAAAGAGAAAGATGCAAGAGACATAACAAAAAGAAAAATCATGGGAATAAAACAATCTTAGGCTTGACAATGCTGTAAATATTTCATGCATAAATTTTTATGATGTAGGAATTACATCAGAAATGGTTGTGGATGCCAAGGTCACTCGACTTGAGGAGATAGCGATTGGCCTTCATAAAAAGGTCACAGAAATAGAAGGGTAGGTGCAAACAAGCATGTCCCCTGAGGTGTTGTAAGAATGAAGGAAAGTAGCCATGGAAGTTGTGCAAAAGATTGAAGAAGTAGAAACAATGTGTGCTAAAGTTGTCGGCCAAGTCTGTCAGGCTTGGGAAGCACTTATAGATGATGTAGAGTTATAAAAAGTCATAGAAGAGTTGTGCATAGTTGAAGCAGAGGTAAACCACATGAAGAGAAAAATGAAGAAACTTCCCTTAGTAGAAAAAATAGCTAAGGAAACAGAGATGGAAAAATTGCAACAAGAGGTGACAGTGTTGTGCACATAACATCAATAACACACTGATAAGGTTGAAGAGATGTAGGATGAAGCTAAAAGAGTTACACGAACCATTCAACCTGTACATTAGAAGGTGCGAGAAGCATCTACATCAGTTTAGAAAGTAATGTCAGAACATGTTAGTTATGACCTTGTGGAACAATTAAAGAAGATAGAGGAAGAAGTGTGGGTAGAAGCAGATAAAGTAGCGAAAATATTGGAATATTTTCACAGTAAATCTGGTACAAGTAAAGAAATTGGGAAATAGCTTTGTGTGGATCGAGACAAGCCACATGTGAGTGTTGGGGGCTTGCTGGGCCTAGGTAAAGGAAAGTTGAATTCACTTAGAATTTTGCTTAAGTATGAAAAATCGCAACATAAAGAGGAGGAAGAATTTGAGATAGAGTCAATGACAGAAGAAAGGAAGAGCACACGAAGGAAAATGATGTGCGACAAAAGCAGAGAAAGAAGAAGGATTTAAGAAAAGAAACAGTTCAAGAGGAAACAAAGAAGTCACAACAACAGGAAGATGTACGACAGAAGGAAGGAATATGACAAGAAAAGGTATGACAAAATAACAGTACCAGAAAGTGTGCAATGGTATAACCGCTAGAAAATGACAGTAGGGCATACCGGAATGAAAGAGATAGCTAGGAATATCATGGGTATGAGGTCGGATAGAGGTGGAGAAAGCCCCACATAGGAAGGTATATTTGTAAGTTAGCTCGTTAGTGCCTACTTTCATGTGTCATTAGAATATGAAATATAGCTAGTTGGATACATGTAGAAAGTCAGTTGATAAAGTGACATGTAGAGAGTTTGTAAAGAGTCTATAAAATGGGGAAAACAAGTTGTATGTGAGTTAGCTCCTTCTCTGTAGTTTCTCTGTTGGTTATTATTGTTTGTTAGTTTTGCTAAATTGCAAAGGAAGAGTTATGTTTTGGTCTAAATGTTCATAGTAAGCATAATTAATCCACCCATGGGCTTGGGTTGAGTGCCTTGGTAAATGAACAAGGGACCGGGAATCACACACCCAAATATGGAAACTTGGTTCTGGATATTACCCATAGAAATATATCTCGGGTGAGACCGCATCTGCACCACAGATGCTACCTAATGAGCCTTGCTTTGTCAAGCTGATATAATGGGCTTTGTTGTGCTAAGTAGAAGTAACTGAACCAGTGTCAATGGTAAGCAGGATAAAACTATATAAAACCTCTCATTCCATAGCTTGTTGATATCATTAGCACATGAAAAGAGCACATTTGATGAGGAGTAAGGAATAAAGGGTGAAAACGTGTACATCCTTCAATCATGATATACAATACCCACTGCAACCACTTTTCTTGTAGAAATTTAGGAAATTTCCACATCATATTGATTTAATGTCACTCTCTTGGAAAAACTTCTGTGTGTCATTTGATATACATCGAGTAGTTTTGCAACAAGACCAAGCACAAACAACACATTGTTGAAGTACCCATTGTCAAGATTGATCCTACCAGTCCCTTTGTTTGGGATCTTTGTGTCATCGCCCATGAGGATGAAAGGCCTGCTGTATGGATTTAGGGCCAAGAAGGAGTCTTATACAGAAGCCATGTTCCTTCAGTCACCTAATCCTATGATGAAAGAGGAATATCCGACAACCAGTGCATGACATCTCTCCTTGTTTTTAGAATCTGAACTTCCATCTTTCTTCTTTGATCCATATGGAAGGAGAATCTTGTTCTTCTAAGGGATTTGTGCCATCATCTCAATGGTTTTCTTCATGCATGCACTCTCAGGATTCCAACCCTTCTGACATTAAGTCCATTTGGTCTTATCTTTCTTCTTTCCTTTTTCCTTGTTAGGATTCAAACCTCCATAAGAAGATTTGGGTTTCTCTCTGTCCTTCTTATTTTCTTTCTTCTTTGAATATTTGATCTTATTATTTCCCTTTGCTAGCTTTGAATCTCCAATTGAAATAGATTTTTCCTTGATAGATTTGATGGTACCCATTTGAACCAAATTTTCTTGTTCTTAACTCAAAGACTCCATGAAGTATGCCTAATATGGCATTTTCTAGTATTGAGCTATCTTCTTTCCTATGTGAAATGTCGAAAAAACACTGAATATGCAAGCCCTAGCTTCGAAAGTATGGAAAAAATCACCCGCTCTTCCCTCTTTTTGATTCCAAATTTCTTTAGTTGAAGAACCAAGGATTTGAACACAGTGAAGAAATCTTATATCATCTCGACTGAATTGGGTTCAAGGTTATCAACTCATTTTCAAGTTGAGTCTCTTAGTTCATCAGTCTTCCCAAACAAAGACTCAATCTTGAGACACGCTTCATTTGGATTTGTGATACTTTCAACATGAAACAAGAGATATCATGAAATGTTGAGATATAACATCCCAAACACTTCATCCATTTTGTTAAAAAACATGGAATTCTCAATAGCTAAGTTTGGATAATTTTCTATCCCCACGATAACTCTGTAGAGACCTCTGGATCTCAGGTGGATTACTATCTTTTCCTTCCACTCAAAGTAGTTGAATGGAGTGAGGAAGGTGACATTAGACTTCTCTATTTTTTGTTGTGCACTAAGTGATAAAGAACTACTGAATAACCTACAATGCGAACTCTCAATCTTCTAGAGGAGACCCTATATTTCTAACTCGAACCTTGTGAACTTTCTAAATTCATTTTGAAGATCCTTGAGACCTTATACCATGTAAAATTCTAGCCACAGTAGGATATACTATCCAAAGGAATCCTCACAATACAATAATTTGACAAAATATGATAAAATGGTGTAAAAGGGGCAAAATAACACATAGAGATGGTGCCAAGAATACTTATTTCTATTAAAGTCAAACATGTAAACATTTTTGGAAAATGATTATATTACATTAGGAGAAAATATTTATCCTTTGAAGGAAAATTGGTAGCATACAAGTGGTAGGATTACATTGGACCTCAAAACCCCTTTAGGTGGACTAATAAGATCCTAGACCACCTCAAACAGACATGAATGGCTATGTGAACATTGGGAAAGCATACTTGGTCATTAGGAAAGAATACTTGGTCATTGTAGGTGTGGTGGAGTTAATGGAGGAGTGGGAGTGGCTCTAGGAATCCATAAATGGTCCAAAAGAGAAACAAACACCCAAATACAATGCATAGGTGCCCCTATTCAACCCAAATCCATGATATAAGGAGTGGGAGCACCCCAAGGGACCAAAATGTCATTAATTAGGGCATCATAGCTCATGGTTGACCAAAATGAGGGCAATGGGTTCCAACAACCTTAAGAAGACACCATAAACCAAGTTTGGACTATGTAACATAAGTAAAAATGAATGAGACTATAGTCCTGGGTGGTATGATGACCATGGTAGTAGGTGGTATGATGTTCTAATAGTCATTTCTTCAAATCCTGCGATACAACACCTGTTCCAAAATTAAATGTGTACCCAAATGTACTTTTCCTCTCATTTGTGATGCATCCATTGTCATTGTTAGTGTACCCAATGAGTTTGAAATTTTCTAAGGTTGAATACATAATGCTGATATCCTTTGTCATTCCACTTACATACCTCAGATATCTCTTACTTGCTTTCTATTGAGAATCTTTTGGTGACTCGATGAATCTTGATATCATACTTAGTCCATACATGAGGTCTAGTCTTGTCATAGTTAAATACATAAGGCTACCAACCAACCTTTTAAACATTGTAGGATCTATAGTTGATCCATCATTATCCTTCCTCAATTTTAGACCTATTATTACTGGTTTTGGGGATATTGTGCAAGTAGACATATTTAATATTTTTAAAATTGCACTTGCATACAGCTTGGACTATGATATAAATATATAAATTTCAGATTGTTGAACTTCAATCCCCCAACCTAAGCCCCAAATAAGTCATTTCAAATTCGCTTTCATTAATTATTCTAAATTCCTTTATGCCAAAATCACCTGTAAATATTAAATCATCTACATATAGATAGACAATTAACATGTTACCTTTCTCATTAAATTTGGTGTATAGCGTTGGTTCACTTTTACTTTTGTGAAATCCATTTTGAGTGAGATAGGAATAAATGCGACTGTACCAAGCTCTAGGAGCTTGCTTTAAACCATAGAGTGCCTTTTTAGTCCTCTATACTTTCTTCTCTTAATCTGGAACTTCATAGACTTGTGGTTGTTCAACATACACTTTCTCGTCCATATAGCCATTTAAAAATGTCGATTTAACATCCATTTATTTTGTGCAGTAATGGCCATAACTGTTCGGACTATATCCATACATGCAACAAGTGAAAAGGTTTCATTGAAGTCTATGCTGGGGTGCTGTCTGAACCCTCTTACGACCATTTGTTCCTTGTGCTTCTACACATTCCCATCAACATCCTGCTTGCTCTTATAAATCCATTTGACACTAATTACATCCTCGTCTTTTTGTACATCTACCAAATCCCATGTTTGGTTATTCTCAATGCATTATATTTCTTCATCCATGGCTTGTTCCCATACTTCTTCTTAAATAACTTCCTCAAATGTTAGAGGATAATTTATTTGATAAAATAATGCATAAATAGAGAATCAAATTGGTGTACCAATTTAATTTATCTCATGCAGACTTCTTCTCTTTATTGGATATGTTGATGTTGTCCTCGATGAACTGCTTGATGGATTTTTCTCTCCTCTTGGTGTGCTTGTTGGTGTAGCTTGAGCTACGACTTGTGTCGACATTCCTTATGTTCAAATATGTCGTGGTGTCTTGGGATTCAAAGGTGTTGTGACATTTTGACATACATGTGGTGTTTAAACCACTTCCTCTCATCTTTCCTTCAATTGGTAGAACACATTCTCCCATTTATCAGCCAAGGCGTCTTTTTCTCACTTCATGATTTCAATTGTTTCACACTTTTCTTAGTAACGGTCCATTTCACTCACCTCCTTTATGTGCCAAAGTGAAAAAATAGTTGGAGCTCACAGTGTAGAACTCACATTGTGGAGATTGTTGAAGCTCACATTGTTGATAATGTTCTCCTAGGTGATTCCTTGAATGTAGAGTCATATTTTTCAAAATAGCTTCAATGTTGGTAATAATTTATCCCACGATTATCTATGCAGATAATATCCCATATATTTAAGTCGAAAACACATTATTGGATGAGGTTTCATTTTTGTTGAAGAATGTAATCTCCCTAGTCAAATGCATCATTAATTAGTTAGTTAGTTGAGTTGTTGATTTGGTCACCTTATTTTGATTAGTGACCCATAGTATTTTCTGGTCCATAGTCTTCACCCGTGGTATTATTACGATGTAGTATTATATATTTTGTTACTTAATAATGAGAAGGAAATTAATATGCCCATAGTGTGTTCGACCATTTTATGCTTAATCTCTATTTCTTGACATGGTATCAGAGCGTATGGCCAGATCCATTTATGGGGTAAGAATTTCCACATAGTGTAAAGAAAAGACACACACATGGAGGTCATGGAAAGAACAGACACACACACCTTGTCCCTATCAGGAACTACAATACCTTTTTCAACACCACACCTTTTGCATAGACAAAGTGCAATACCACCGCACCTTTTCTTTAGACAAAGTGTACTACCACTACTGTATTCACTTAGCTAAAGTGAGGTTAACCTTGGACACTAACATCAATTTTTGGCACCACACACCTCTAAAGCCCTGTGCTAGCAATACAAGTTGTGGTATCTATTCTTAATTAGTTAGCAAAAAAATAAAGGGAGATCTCTAGTTAATCATACCAACATGGCTACTACTAGCACTAGAAATTTGAAGTAGATCTGTGGACATGTATTGACCATTACCAACTATGAGTTTTTCTTTATCAAGATGAATACATTTCTCCAGCTCAACAAATGTTGGGATATGGTTGAAACTAAGTTCAAATGACCTAATACAAAGTTTTTGTCCATAATGAGTAATTCCCACATGAATCTTGTAGAATTTCTCTAAGGCCGATATTTCACAACCAAATGGATGATCCAAAGTTGCATCAAATAGTCCATTTTAGATCCAAGTGTATATATTCTATTCTATTATTATAGTGTATGGAGGTTAATTTAAAAACCAAAAAAATATAACAATCCTACTATCTTGTCATAAGAGTATAGATCCATTAAGGATCTTACTATGAGAGACATGGGAGGAAGTGTGTAAAAAGATATCTTAGAATATCAGCTCTCAACACAATCTATGGATTCATAGTTTTCCCATTCACCACAGCTACATGGATAACAAAAATAAGAGAGTTTCCTTGTCCACATTTCAACTATAGCATTGTCTGACGTCCTAACGGAATGGAATGCACGAGTTCCTTGGATGGTCTTGCATGCATATAGGTGTGATCGATCTACATCGACCACCTTCCAAAAATATCTATGTACATGTGCTTTTTTAGATGATTGGTATTCTTTCATTCTAGCTCCATGCCCCATCACTGAAGAACACCATGCAACAATGGTATTTGTATCTCGGATGAGTGAAATAGTTGTGAATTTCATCTCTTGCCTACACAATTCAGTCTTGATGCATGCACCTACTCCATCATGTTCCCCTTTTTCGTGTTCGATCTCAAAATAGTTCCAAATATGTGGCACGTTGTGCCTCTTATGGAGAATACACAACCATTGGAAGACATGGGGTTTTTTAAATTGCCCCACACAACTATCATACGAAATCCAATGTTGTTCCATCTATATATTGTTATCCTCCATTTGTTTGTAGAACAATTAAAAGATGTTTTGTACAAAAGCAAATTCATGACACCTATCATCACTTATGTAAAAGTGATACTCCTTCAGTATAACCCTTTTCTCTTCAGTACTATTTTCCCCATTATGTTGACCTGGTCTGAGTGATAATATTGACTCTAAATCTCGTTCTGTGCTTGAACAGTGTAGTTTTCCGCAAAATCGACCACTGATAATATAGTTCCAATAGGAAATGTATCCCTCCATGTTCTAAACTGCTCATCTTACCAACGAGCCACATGTATATGCTTTACATATTGTTGTGTCTTTTCAAAGAATTCCTCCATGAATTGGCATGCCCGTACCTGGTAGATTAACAATAAAGATGTACAGATCAATAAGTTGTTACATATATGAAGTAGTAATACATGAAGAAAAAAATACTATTCAGGAACTCATTACTAACTTGAGAGGTGACCAATTGTATTTTTTTTCTTTCATTCCCTCCACCGATATCATACATGACATATTTGAATGACTGCATGTTCACTTCATGTCTCCCAAGTTCATGCTCATCGGTGATGTGTATGCATTTGTCAAAATTCCATTCCACCACACCTTGGGCATCTCCCATCTATGCAAGGCCTTTGATAAAATGTGCAACCTTCTATCCTTCTACACAAAATTTTGTGGTTAATGTCTCTAGATGATGTCAGTGGCAATGTAGTTGAGCATTCCTACACAAGAGTGTTATGCAATACACACAATATATGTATATATGTGTCATAATAATAACCGTATTTAATGTGATATCAAAAACAACATGTGTTACAAGTTGTGTTTATTTTAACATACCATGGTTTGCATTTCTCGAAGCATATTTGGCCCAAGTTAAGTTCATTATGTTCATGCCTAAATATCTCATATAATTCTATTTGTGTCATGTCAAGAAAATGTTTAATGTGGCGCTCACGATCCCGTGAACCCATTCTCCATTTTAGTACATCTTTTTGGTTGGGTGAAGGTCTACTATTGTCATGCCAAAACTCATGCACCAGTCCCTTTACCGCATTAATGAGTTTCATATCGGAGTGTGGAAACTTGCCAACGAAGGACCAGGCATATGTTTCACCAAAGTCAAGTTTTTCTCTTCTAGAAAAATACCTATGGAGTGCTTTGATATCCAATCCTACAAGTTTGGATGTAGTCTTAAGAAGATGAAGGGCCCTGGTGGTTTTGTTCACAATTGATTATGACAACACACGATGAGCTCCATTGCGATCCTGTGAATGAGATTTCTTTCCAATAGTACTAAATGCATCTACTAAACTTCTGACAGCATGAGAACTTGTTTCAGAACTGTATATCATGTTTATCCTTAAGTTTTTCCTAACAACAGTCATAGACCTAGATTTTAACAATGATATAAATAATCTATATTTATCTCCATCACATTTAGAATCAAAATAGTTGACAAGTATCTGTTGATATTGATATACAATACTGTGTGTAGACAACATACCTTCAAGCAGACCAATGAGACTTTCATCGATCTGTATACGTTTTGGAGTTCTTGGGCATGAAGTTTCTAATGGAGGTAGGGAGGTTGGAATTACACCATGTACCATATCACCCAGTCGGTATGGAGTTTGAACATGAGCTTCATGTCCTTCTGTGTCTTCCCGTTGGTCGGACACTGGCAATTGGAAATCCTCCTAGGTGTTTTGGACAACACTGTCTTCTTCGAGCATACGTTTAGAATTCAACGTCTCTGATAACTTCGTCACTTGTATACCCACATCCAATTAAATCTACAAAGGTTTCAGGTGGCGTTGATGTGCACCTACGTTTTACTCCTTGATCAGTTCCATGCAGTGCTCGTTCTTCTACCGATATTTAGACCGAAGGCCCATCGAGCGAATGCTTTTGTCTTTCTTGATGTGGATTGGTAGGAATAACTGTGGCATCCTCAATAACCGGAATCGGTTGAGTGTCCATAGAGTGTCTTCGATTAGTCATGTCATTTCTTTTATTCTCTCTAATTTCTTCAAGGATTTCATTGGGTATCATCTTCCTTGCTGATTTTCTTACTCGATTGCATGAGTTTCCCATCACCACAATGATGAATAATATATGGTTCTCCTTAATGGTAGATTACCCAAGTTTGGTTTCTTTCTTGCTCACTTGTTTCTAAATACTCAAATTAAGGGGAAGATTGGGAGGAAGGTTTCCTTTTCTAGCTCCTCGATGGTACTCTTCAATGGGAGACTCCCTAAGCTTGGTTTCTTTATTGCTCAATTGTGTCTAGATACTCTTCAATGGGAAATTCCCCAAGCTTGGTTGATTTCTTGCTTAATTGTGTCTACATACTCCACCACAATGACTAAGTTAATGTTTCCTTTGCTAGCTCCTCAATTGCAAGAAAGTTAATGGTGGAGAAGCTCTATGGTGATCCTCAATGGGAAATTCCCCAAGCTTGGTTTCTTTCTTGCTCAATTGTGTCTACATACTCCACCAAAATGACCAAGTTAATGTTCCCTTTGCTAGCTCCTCAATTGCAAGAAAAAAAATGGTGGAGATGCTTTATGGTGCTCCTTAATGGGAAATTCCCCAAGATTGGCTTCTTTCTTGCTCAATTAATTCTGTATTTCTTGCTCCTCAATGTATACCATGCTCCAAGCAATACTTAGAAACTTGTGATGGAGATTCTTGATGTCAAAAACAAAATTTTGTGTGATAATATGGTGAAGAAGAGAATGTTCATGCACTTTCTGCAACGTGAATTTTTGCGCAAACAATGAAACCTGCATGGAATATGATACAGTGTTTCTTGGACAGGGACTGGTGTTGTTTATACTGAGACACAATGCGCACATGTTATTGTTAAAAAAAATGGGGGTGCATTTTGATCACATAAAACGGGTGCTCGTTTTACTTGAATAGTGTTTAGGACCAATTGCGAAGGTAGTTGCATGGCTAAGGGATCATTCAATGTTTAGGGGAAATTAACAAGCACTCCCTTAGTATTTGCGCCTTAACACACCCCCTCTCTTCAACCTAACTATCTCGTTTTAAAACTCAAGGGATGTGTGTGTGTGTGTGAGATAGGTTAGGGGGTGTTAGTGGTAAGGGGAGACATAGGGATTTGTGTGTGTGTGAGAGAGATAGGTTAGGGTGTGTTAGTGGTAAGGGGAGACATAGGGATGTGTGTGTGTGTTAGAGACATGGGGTAGGGGGTGTTTGTGGTAAGCAGAGACATAGGGATGTGTGTGTGTGTGTCAGAGAGATAGGTTAGGGGGTGCTAGTGGTAAGGGGAGACATTGGGATGTGT
>LPNX010654033.1:135390-206277 GCA_001517045.1 Pseudotsuga menziesii | reverse complement strand
GTGTGTGTGAGAGAGAGAGAGAGAGAGAGAGAGAGAGAGAAATACAGGGGGTCCTTAGTGGGATGGGGTGACCTGTTGATGTGTGTGTGAGCGACAAATATGAAGGGGTGTGTTAGGAGTTTAGGAGGGGGGGGTTAAATTAATGTGGGAGTGTATACTTGTTGTATAGGGGATGTAATAGGGGTGGGGGTTAGAGGTAGTTGGATTGGTTGGGGAGTGATATAAGAGAGGTGGGTGTTAGTGGTAAGGGGAGACCTGTGGATGTGTGTGGGGGTGTCTAAGTGTTGTAGGTTATAGGTTAGGGAGTGTTAGTGGTAAGGGGATACATATAGATGTGTGTGTGTGTGTGTGTGTGAGAGAGAGAGAGAGAGAGAGAGAGAGAGAGTGGAGGGGGGGAGGTCCTTAGTGGGATGGGGTGACCTGTGGATGTGTGGGGGAGAGAGAGAGAGACAAATATAGAGGGGGGGGGGGGGCCTTAGGGGGATGGGGGGACCTGTGGATGGGGGTGGGGGAGAGAGAGAGAGACAAATATAGAGGGGGGGGGGGGGCCTTAGGGGGATGGGGGGACCTGTGGATGGGGGTGGGGGAGAGAGAGAGAGACAAATATAGAGGGGGGGGGGGGGCCTTAGGGGGATGGGGGGACCTGTGGATGGGGGTGGGGGAGAGAGAGAGAGACAAATATAGAGGGGGGGGGGGGGCCTTAGGGGGATGGGGGGACCTGTGGATGGGGGTGGGGGAGAGAGAGAGAGACAAATATAGAGGGGGGGGGGGGGCCTTAGGGGGATGGGGGGACCTGTGGATGGGGGTGGGGGAGAGAGAGAGAGACAAATATAGAGGGGGGGGGGGGGCCTTAGGGGGATGGGGGGACCTGTGGATGGGGGTGGGGGAGAGAGAGAGAGACAAATATAGAGGGGGGGGGGGGGCCTTAGGGGGATGGGGGGACCTGTGGATGGGGGTGGGGGAGAGAGAGAGAGACAAATATAGAGGGGGGGGGGGGGCCTTAGGGGGATGGGGGGACCTGTGGATGGGGGTGGGGGAGAGAGAGAGAGACAAATATAGAGGGGGGGGGGGGGGTTAGATTGATGTGGGGGTGTCTAGGCGTTGTAGAGGGGATGTAGTAGGGGGGAGGGGGATAGAGGTAGTTGGATTGGTGGGGGAGAGATATAAGGGAGGGGGTGTTAGTCGGAAGGGGAGACCTGTGGATGTGTGTGGGGGTGTCTAAGTGTTGTAGGTTATAGGTTAGGGAGTGTTAGTGGTAAGGAAGGACATAAGGACATGTGTATGTGTGTGAGAGATATACAAAGATACAGTGGAAGGGGGGGGGTGTCCTTAGTGGCATGGGGTGACCTGTGGATGTGTGTGTGAGAGAGAGAGAGGAAGGGGTGTGTTACGAGCATATGTGACAATAATAAGAATATTTTTTTATTAATAACAATGTGCATGTGTTTTTATTGTATAAAACACATGCGTGATTTTATTGACATAAACGGCCACACGATTTGTAACTATATTGTTTGGTTTGTGATCATACCATTTAAAGGTTTGGGGGAGGGTGGTGGTAAGGGGTTAAAGGTAGACATGGAGGAGAGTGTTAAGCAGTTATAGGTAGAGACCAATGGGGGTGTTAAGAGATTGTGGGTAAGTGGAGAAAGTGGGGAAAGAGAGTGAGACAATGTGTTAGTAGGTGTGTGTGTGTGTGTGTGTGTGTGTGTGTGTGTGTGTGTGAGAGAGAGAGAGAGAGGAAGGGGTGTGTGTGTAGTTTGAGAGTGGGGGGGATTAGATTAATGTGGGGGTGTGTAGGTGTTGTAGAGGGGATGTAATAGGGGGTTGGGGGTTAGAGGTAGCTGGATTGGTTGGGGAGTGATATAAGGGAGGGGGGTGTTAGTGGTAAGGAGAGACATGTGGATGTGACCTGTGGATGTGGGGGGGGGGGTCTAAGTGTTGTAGGTTATAGGTTAGGGGTGTTAGGGGTAAGGGGAGACATAGAGATGTGTGTGTATGTGTGTGAGAGAGAGAGAGAGTAAGTGGTGTGTGTGTAGTTTAGGAGTGGACGAGGGGGTTATATTAGTGTGGGGGTGTCTAGGTGTTGTAAAGGGGATGTAATAGGGGGGTGGGGGTTAGAGGTAGTTGGATTGGTTGGGGATTGATATAAGGGAAGTGGTTGTTAGTCGTAAGGGGAGACCTGTGGATTTATGTGTGGGTGTCTAGGTTTTGTAGGTTATAGGTTAGGGGATGTTAGTGGTAAAGGGAGACATAGGGATGTGTGTGTGTGTGTGCATGTGCGTGTGTGAGAGACAAATATAGAGTGGAGTGGGGGGGTCCTTAGTGGCATGGGATGAACTGTGGATGTGTGTGTATGTGTGTGTGTGAGAGAGAGAGAGAGGAAGGGGCCTATTAGGATTTGAGGAGTGGGGGTTTGGGGGTTAGGAGCTTATGTGAGAATAATGAGTATGGGTTCTTACTAATAACAATGCACACCTTATTTGATTGGCATAAAGGGGCACACAATTTGCAACTATATTTCCTAGTTTATGATTATACCATTTAAAGGTTTGGGGGAGGGGGGTGGTAGGGGCTTAAAGGTAGAAATGGAGAGGGAGTGTTAATGAGTTAGAGGTAGATACCAATGGGGTTGTTAAGAGATTGTGAGTAAGTGGAGAAAGGGGGAAAGAGAGTGAGACAATGTGTTAGTAGGTGGGGAGATAAAGAGGAGGAGGGAGGGGGGTAGAGGTGGGGAGAGGGGTAGGGGGATGTGTGTGTGTGTGTGTGTGTGAGAGAGAGAGAGAGAGAGAGAGAGAGAGAGAGAGAGAGAGAGAGAGAGAGAGAGAGAGGTTTAGGGGTTTCGTTGGGGCAGGTGAGGGGGCACTAATTGATTAGAGATAGAACAATAGGGGGTGCTTAAGAATTAGAAGTAGAGAAAAATGGTTATGGGTTTAGGGGTGGGTACATACAGGTGTTGGTGGTAAGGGAGGACATAGGCGTGTGAGGGAGAGAAAGAACAAATGGGGCGATGAGGTTTTATGGAGAGAGAGGAGGGGGGTTAAAGGTAGGGAGAGGAGGAGGGGCGATTAGAGGTAGGGAGAGGAAGAGGGGGGTTTGTAAGAGTTAGGGAGAAGAGGAGAGTGGGGGGAGACATAAAATAATAAAATTATTGGTATAATTGACAAAAAAAGCACTCATTGTAGTTTTTTAAAATGCGTGTGCATAGTGCTTCAATAAAATGTGCATCCGTTTTGCATCAATAAAACACGCACACGTTATTATTCAATAAAATGTGCACTCATGTTTCTTTAATGTAACGAGCATGCGTTATGTTTAAATTCAAAAATGTATTCCCTCCAAATGATAACTTTCATCCCCCACCCATGCTTGCATGGCATTCTTATGTCTATGTGTCTGCTTTGGAATTTGCTTCGGATTCGACATGCCTATGCCTTGGAGTATGATCAACCATGGCTAATTGAGCATTATAACCAATTTTTCAATATGCTTGTGTTTACCTGTTGGTTATAGTATGCTGCACACCTCCATTTTTTTTTATGAAATTTTAGAAATAGATATGGTTTTTTTTGGCAGATTCCAAATATGTATTTTCTAACAAGAATACATAATTTTTTCTATTTTTTTCTTTCTTATCTTTTGTCATCACTCCTCAACTCAAAAAACACATTGTTAGTGTTTTGTACATATCTCTTTTGTTTCTCAACCATTTCAAAAACAAATTGTATGGTACACTAAAGAACGCTGTTCTTTACATTGTTTAAAAAACCCATTTCAAAATAATTGCATTAAGACATTCAAATGCTGCACCCACAATTGACATACCATTTTCGAGGTTTGATCACTTAGATAATTAAAAAAAACTTGAATTTTTTTTTTTTACTATTGAAAAAGTAGTCTTGCACTAGTACTATATGTTCTATATATGTCTATCAGTTTTTGTAAGTTTATTCCATCATTTAGTCACTCAAAGGTTGCACCCAGAAAAACATATACCTTATAATTTGTCCCAAAAATAAAAAAATTGCCCATTAAAAAATATCTAACTTTAGATAGTTAAAAACATTTTCAATGGAAAAAAAATACATATTTGAAAATGTTATTCAATTTCCTACATTTCTTGTTTTTTACTCATCACAAGATTCATTGTGTGAGTGTCTCAAAATATCCATGTAAGTTGATGGATGCCTATTTTTTCAGTTTTCTATTGCATCTAACACGTCAAAAGAGATGGTCATCAACTTGCACACACCCTTGACAAGTCAAAGGCATACAAATTATTGTTTTCCCTTTGCACTCTAAAATAGTTCACAATGGTTTTCCTTCCTCCATGGAGGGTTTTGGATCTATCAATTTGAGCAAGGAGAGGTTAATAGAGAGTAAGAGTCGTAGATCCTAAAAAAAATCATCCTTTGATCACAGGGGGGTAATCTTGAGTATATGATGAAGGATCCATCAAATTCCTTCCATGAGGTATCCTCCCTCAGAACTAATTATGTAGAGGGAGATTCAAATCAATATAGGGATACCAAAAACTAATCTCTCTCCTTAAAAGATGGATCTATGGAGGTTTAGGTAGGTATCAATCATGAGTTGGAATCTTAGCTCAAGACTAAGTCCAAGTTATAAACTAAGGAAGTTTAAAAAATACATTAAAAACTACCTTTTAAAATTCCATGCCTTTTAATATCTAAGAAAAAACCTATAGAAGATGAAGGTGATTAGAGAGGGGTGTAGCTCATATCCCGAGGAAGAAGCAAAGGTTCCCACACAAAGATGGCACCTACTTTTGTCACAATGAGAATGCTCTAGTAGTAAAATTTAGATGCGCACATTAACAAAAACACGTGTGCATTCCTAGTTCTAAAATTATCAGGCCACTATGCAAGCACACATGTGAACCATATTAAACATATGTGTGTTCCTAAACATTACACATGTTCCTATGTGTGAAAATAAAGGGCCCATGTGCCATTTATTTCTCATTGCTCCTCATTTCCACAACTTCCCATGATTTTAGGTGATTGAAATTGAAAGGTGAGCACATGTTCACCACCACAAAACATCCCCACTCCTCTCTCTAAGTAATCCTTCAAATATTTTATTCTGTCTTTTATATTTTGTGATTTAATAAAAAAACTTAATTTTAAAAGTAATGTTAAAAAATGTATTGTTTTTACATGCAAATTCTCTATATTTCATTACAATGGTAGAATACCTCAAACCAAATCCACAAAAAAACATGAACACTAAGGAGAACCCAAGCTCAGAAAACCTTGATCCAAATCAACAAGAAAACATTAACCCTAGGGCTAACCCAAGCACATAATACGATATTAGCCAACATTTAAACCAATTGAGAATCTTGGTCAAAGACCTCAAAACCACAAGGGAACCATGAAGAATACCCTTATCCACATCCCTTTATAGTTCATTTCCTCTATTGACATTTCCATGGTTAATTTTTGATCATATATAAATATACGACTATTATGAGACAATTCTATTCTAGTGGCCTCAATAAAAAACAAATCAAATATTTCAAAATTTCAAAGGAAACTATTGTTAGATTTTTCATTGACCCAAAAAACTGGCCAACCCCTTAATCCACATAAGAGGATCCTTTCCATGGATTGATGCACATATGATCCAACGAAATAAAATTGGATGTGTCATTGGTTCATATTTTTTGACAAACCTCCTTGCAACAATAGGAATGTGCAATTATATTTCCTTTGGAAACTATATGTTGAGTTCGTGTGGGATCTCCATGTGAACTATTTTTACATTGGTGATTTTCATGTGGGTTGTCTTGGATTTTCTCATATTGATCAATATCTAGGAAAATTCCAATGAGAGGGCCACCTGCTCCTAGGATTATGCTTAAACCCCCAACCCCACAAACACACAAACACTCATCTTCTAGATCACTTGGCTTGAATTGCATTTGCATACCACATCTTACATGTAGTGTATTGAAAAATAGTGCATTTTCGAAATCATCTAAACATTACCCATCAGAGCAATATGGAGGACCCTCAAGGGAATGTCACTTTCCCCCCACTAATCATGGACCTTCCATGATAAGAATTCAGTCATAAGATTCTTCCCAGATCTAAGCATTCCCACATCAATGCACTAACTATGGGCATATTTGACATAGAACCATGGAGGATCCTGTATGGGATATCTTTTTCGATTCCAAAATCTTTGTAGATATACCAAGATTCCAAAATTCTAATTAATTAGGAAGATAATAAATAAGAATTTAAAGACATAAAAAATAATCATAATTCAAATTGTAAAAATAAATAGAAATGTCAAATTGTAGAAGTAAATAGAAACATTGAAAATATTACTTTTAATCATATTTATAGAGATGAACTATCTAACTTATGTCAAAGCTAATCCAGTCTCATTTAAAAACATCCTATCTAACCTAGTTTTTAAAGGAGAATCTCGAATTTCAATTTCAAAAAGATTTCTTTATTGATTTAAAACGGATAAAATGTTATAGTTTTGTCATGGTTTAATTCATTGTATTTTTTTATCCACCTATCAAAGGAATCTCATCACACACTCAAAATATGCAATATATAAAATTATCATCTCACATTCTGTAAAATATACAAAATTCACACTCTGTAATATACATAATTCATATAATTTTATTGGAAATAAATACTAAATTTAAATTTAAATCCACTATGCTTTAATTTTTCTTTAGATTTATTCTTATCACAATCTTTTTCTCCCTAAAAAATGAAATCTCTATAATCTTGATAAATATGAAATCAACGTAGAGTTTTTCTTTCTCTCAAACTTATGAAATCTCTGTATGAACTTTGATAAATGTGAAAATAACCTAAATTCACACTTTTAATAATAAGAAAAGGAAAAAACAGTGAAAAGTAAAACATATAATATCGTATTATTACTTATATCTCGAAGGGTAGCATTGACAGTGTAGCCTCTTTGGAGAAGATTCTTGATGAGCCATGATCCGATGTATCCCCCTGCTCTTGTAACACACATCTTCACACCATCTTTTCCTTCTTGGCTTTGCATTTTATGCTCACAACAAGGAACAAACAGAAGTTCAATATGCAGGTTACAGATGTCAATATGTCGAAGCTGGAACTTGCTTTTCATTTGAATCACCTGCCACCTTATCATGTGTTTTCTTGTCGAAATGATGAACCTTATCCAATATCCAAGGATAGAACGTTATCGAAAATGTGAGGACATGCGCTGTTGCATGTTTTCTATGCTTAAGTGGAATTTTTATCTACTTACTAGTTTTGTTTATTTCTTTTGCTTAAGTCACTAAATTACTATATTTATTTAAATTACTATACTTAATTCGTTGACTTGTGAAAATCTGATGCTGAGTCATACAATATTAAGATATTTATTTAAATGATATTTATTTAAATACTAAAATTCATACATAAGTTTTCTCTTATAGTGCCATGTTGTTAGAAGGAAAACTAACTCCAGCTAGATTTCCATCATGGTGTAATGTATTTGATAACAATGTGGCTGTGTTAGATGAAAAAATACCTTATGAAAGCTAACATACATTAGCTTTAATCACCATGCAATGTTTTAAGAACGAAAGCTAACTCTAGCTAGATTTCCATCTGGTGCATTGTGATTGAGGACAATGTGGTTGTGCTAGATGGAAAACTACATTATGAAAGCTAGAACACATTAGATTTCACTCACCATGCAATGATTTAAGGACGAAAGCTAACTCCAGCTAGATTTTCATCACGGTGCAATGTGATCGATGACGATGTGGTTGTGTTTGATGGAAAACTACATTATGAAAGCTAACACACATTAGCTTTCACTCATCGTGCCATTTTTTTAGAAAGAAAGCTAACTCCAACTAGATTTGCATCATGGTGTATTGTATTTGATGACAATGTGGTTGTGTTAGATGGAAAACTACCTTACAAAAGCTAACACACATTAGCTATTACTCACAGTGCAATGTTTTAAGAATGAAAGCTAACTGTAGCTAGATTTCCAACATAGTGCATTTTGATTGATGACAATGTGCTTATGCTAAATGGAAAACTACATTATGAAAGCTAACACACATTAGATTTCACTCACCGTGCAACGATTTAAGGTCGATAGCTAACTTCAGCTAGATTTCCATCACGGTGCAATGTGACAATGTGGTTGTGTTAGATAGAAAACTAATTCCAGCTAGATTTTAATCATGGTGTATTGACCTAACACACATGAGCTTTCACTCATCGTGCCATTTTGTTAGGAGGAATGCTAACTCCAACTAGATTTTCATCATGGTGTAATGTATTTGATGACAATGTGGTTTTGTTAGATGGAAAACTATCTTATGATTGTTGAAAAAGTGATTGTGTTAGATGGAAACTACATTATGAAAGCTAACACATTAGATTTCACTCATCATACAATGATTTAAGGACTAAAGCTAACTTCAGCTAGATTTGAATTATATCAACTATGTTACTTTTTTGAGCATACACTTCATATGGTTTAACCTTAATTACAAACTACAATTCAAATGTGTTACAAAAATTGGGAGGAGTTACAATGGAAAATATAATTTTGACAAGAGGGAACTATGTTGACCTCCTAATTGATGGTCAAGTTATTGGACTAGGAAGGGTTGAATCTACAGAGACTACAACTCATTATGGTGGAGAAATGCTTAATGTAATTCAATTATGGTTTTGATAATTGATGTCATTGAACCACATTTAATTGTGGAAGATGTTGATGAAGGGGACTTACATCCATGGAAGATCATAGATTTGAGGCATAACAAAGGTAAATCAAAATCTTGAAGCACATGTTAAGTGTTTTTTAGAGTACATTGCTTTTTTTTTATAGCAAATACTAAGTTTGTTTAATTTGTTGTATAGGTGCAAATGCCTCTTCTGCATTTTGTATTGGAGACAAGGTAGATCTTTCGCAATGTGGAGTGAAGTTGGGTGAAAGTTCCATATTCAATACAAAGATTTGTCATAAGGTGCATGGAAGGATGGTAAATAAATGATCCATAGTGGTTAACATTGAGAAGGTGTTAAAACATGATGCTCTCTTGCCACATCCAACAGTATTTGAGAATACACTAGGGGGTGCATTGGGATCTTATGAGATTTGGCTAGAATCAGATTTGGAAACTCATTGTCATAATCATCCAGTAAATACTCCCCAAGATAGGCTTACATTCACATGTAAAAAGGTTTCTCTTACACATGAATGCATGGGAACAAGCATGTGCATTGCCAAAGGGATCATAGTTAATGTTCGTGAGTATGACATGGTTGAGGGTGAAATGTTATGTGAAAAGGAATTACGTGTAAAATCAAAATCTGTTGCAGGAACAAACTTGGGTTTGTCATTGACAGGTATGCTAACACATGGGAATAGCATAGGAGGTTTTGGTCATTTCTCCCTACCATCTGTACACATGGGATCACATTTTACCATTACATATCTTGCAAAGTGCTTGAGGGACCTTGAAGACCCACACCTTGATATCATATGGTGATTTTCTTTATGAGAGTGGAAGTTCAAGAAACACAGTTTCAAATGCATTATTTCAAAACTCTATTTACTCAAAATGTAGAGTGTACAAGGATGCTTTCCTATCTTTAAATGGAAGCTCAAAAAATCAAAATCTTGATTTTAAACCTCTTCCTCCACATTTATTTTACAGTTGGACAATGCAGCTAGTGATAATAAGAATTGTTATGTTTTCATGTTTCTATCACTATTAACTACACTTAGTGTCTTCATCACTATTGAGGTTGGGTTCTTGCTTATGGGGCACACCCATGAATACATAGATGGAACCTACGGAAGAATGTCTTCCAACTTGAAAAGTAAAGATATATATTCTTTACCTGAGATGATGGATACATATCACACAATAGAAGAAAAACAGGTGTTTCCACCTAAACTTATTGACAAAGTGTATGACTTCAAAATTTTTCTTAATGGGTACATCAAGGAGGGGAAAAATGCACTAGTTGGACATATTAATGTCCAATACTTCCAATTTATTGTACTCAATGATGTTCCAGTTATGAGGTATAAATAATCCATCAAAGACATTGAGTGGTCAGAACCAATTGAGTTGTGGAATATCGATGATGAAGGTCGACCTATATTGCCCACAGGGAAGCCATCTTTCTTACGTCCCAAAGGCACTGATGTTTATTTAAAAGAACTAAAGGAATGGCTAACATCATACATAAAAATGTGGAAAGAGACTATTGGAAATGAGAATTCACCAATTGTCACAAAGGAATAGAATAAAAAACTAGAGTATTGGAAAAGTGTTATTGATGCATTAGATGGAATCTATAATGACCATACACCCTTGGATGAAGGTGATTCTTCTTCTAATGATTTTTGGCCCAAGATGACACAAAATGTTAACATTGATGGTAATGCACTCCATGCAATATCAAGTATTATGGATGTGGATTTTGATAATGTGACAAATGAACCGATTTATGTTGGACCCAAGTGCAACAAGCCAAAGCTAACATTCGATCCTAGAATTGATGTTGATAAATGAAAGATGTTTCTTGTAAGATCAGGAAATGAGGATGAAGGAGAGATGATTTGGATGGCAAAAGCTACCTTAGATATCTTCCAGGATGATGACAACGAGACCCTTCATGTAAAGATTGATTGGTGGCAGCCTAGCTTAGGGAAATACAAGGGAAATTTTTTAGAAAAATATTGGGTACCAAATCATGATGACAAAGAACTTGGATCTATTCCAATTAATACCATAGTTTGGGCATGGATGCCAAACAAAGAAGATTGCAGGAAGACCAAGATAAATAAATTTGGTGTACAAGCTGTACTTGATCTGCTTGAGTGGATATAAGGAGATTAGGTGGAGATGATTCATGAATGTAATTTTGCTTTTTGAATGACTTTTAGTATACATGAAGAAACGTTTTCAATGTTTGTAGTATAATAAATACTCTTCAAGCTACTTTTTGAGGAATTTTATATTATTTACTAGATATGTGAAAATTTCACTTCAAGTTCATTGTTAATTCATGTGATGATACTTTATGTGAATTAGATAAAACCATTCAAATTTTAACTTTTCAATTTGTCTTTTAGATCAACACAACATCTCACTATATCAATTGTGTATAATTATATTTATTAATGCATGTACAAAACCCTCACCTTATTTATTATTATATTTTGCTCACTCTCTTCAATACCACTTTGAAATTTTCATTTTGTGACCTTGATGATTGGTGGAGTGTCCACTCGAAACATAGGGGCGTTTCAACACACAATTTAATTCCATAAACTCTCTTTGTCATTATGATTAACTGTGGAAATCTTCATCCTCAAGCTGTACTTGATCTGCTTGAGAAAATATAAGGAGATTAGGTGGAGATGATTCATGAATGTAATTTTTCTTTTTGAATGACTAATTAATATACATGAAGAAAAAGTTGTCAGTGTTTGTAGTATATCAAATATTCTCTTCAAGCTACCTTTTGAGAAATTTTGTATTATTTGCTACATATATGAAAATTTTGGTTCAAATTCAATGTTAATTCATGTGATGATACTTGATGTGAATGCACATTAAAACATCTTATAGACTTTCTTTATGACTAAATGTAAGGAACTTGCAATAAGGTTTGAAGTTAATTTTCCCGATTATTCGTTGTTAAAGTTGATATAAATTTAATTGTACTACTATGTTGCATTCAACTTCATAATTATATGTTGTCATGTAGACTTTAAACTAGTGCCAACTTTGTACTAGTATATTAACTTATACTCAATAAATAAAGTACTAACATTTTGAGTGTGCAGGTTTTATCAGTTTGTCATCATTGTGATTGATTTTCTGGATTAAACTGTGTGAATGTTTTTCATACCAACATTTTGAGTGGACACTCCACCCATGCTTGTTACGGGAACCATGAAAAACTCATTGTGGGCTGAAAATATTTCACATAAATTAATCCAGAAAATCAATCATTAAGTAGTAACATCATGTCAGCTTTAATTCATGTTAGACATTATCGTCAAATACATTGCATCATAAAGACAATTTAATCCATGTGAGATTTAATGCGGATCGTAATGCACTAGATGTAATATAAGTATTATGGATGGAGATTTTGATAATGTGACGGATGAACTAGTATATGTTGGACCCAAGTGCAACAAGCTAGAGCCAAGATTCAATCCTATGATTGAAGTTGAGAAAGGAAAGATGTTCCTAGTTAGATCATGAACTGAGGATGAAGGAGAGATGATTTGGATGGAAAAATCCACCTCATATGTCTTCTAGAATGATGAAAGTGAGACTCTCCATGTAAATGTTGATTGATGGAAGCCTAATTCAGTGAAATATAAGGGAAAATTTTAGAACAATATTGGGTACCAAACCTTGATGACACTTGACTTGGATCTATTCTAGTTAATACCATAGTTTGGGCATGGATGCAAAATAAATAAGATTGCAGGAAGACTACGATAAATAAATGTGGTGTACAAGTTGTAATTGATTTGTTTGACTGAATATAAGGAGATTAGGAGGAGATAATTCATGAATGTAATTTTCTCTTTGAACGAGTTATTAATATACTAGAAGAAACACTTTTCAGTGTTTGTTGTATATCAAATATTCTCTTCAAGCATTTTTTTGAGGAATTTTATATTATTTACTAATATGAAAATTTTGGTTCAACTTCTATGTTGATTCATGTGATGGTACTTTATGTGAATTAGATAACACCATTCAAGTTTTAACTTTTCAATTTGTTTTTTACAAAAACTCAACATGTCACTATATCAAATGTGCATAATCATATTCAATAATCAATCTTAAAACATCTTCTAGACTTCCTTTGTTAATAAATGTAAGACACTTGCAATAAGGTTTGAAGTGACTTTTCCCTATTATTTGTTATTGCAATTCATATAAATTTAATTGTTCTACTCTGTTGCATTCTAATTAATATTATATTTTCTTATGTAGAGTTTAAAGTGGTGCGAACTTTGTACTAATGCAATATCTTATACTCAACAAAGACAAAGTAGTAACATTTTCAGAGTGCAGGCTTTCACAGTTTGTCATCATTGTGAATGATTTTTTGGATTAAGTTGTCAGTGAATTTTTCAAACCAACATTCCAAGTGGGAACTCCATGCATGATCATCGGGGCAACAATTTAAAATTCATTATGGTTTGAAAAGATTTCACATAGCTTAATCTCGAAAATCAATATCCAAGTATTAACATTTAATGTTAATACTACATAAGTTAATAATAGTCACAACACAATATTAATATGTTGTTAAATAAATTTATATTATGTAAGAAATTTCTTACACAAATTATTAATAATTCACTAGTCAAATATTGATGACTTTTGTTTTAATACGTAAATATAAATATTAATGATAATCAAAGTATATAATTAAATACATTTATAGGTAAAAATTCTCACATAAATATGTTATTCTTAAAATCAACATTCATCAACTTAGTTCTTAATACACCACCACCACCAACAATAATAATAATAAATTATGTCTCTAATTCATAATTTATTTTAGTCATTACTAAGATAAAACCCATTTTACTCTAAGTCATAAAATATTTTTTCTTGTTCACTATCAAGTGCTTCCAACTTCCAAAAATAAAACATCTTACTCAAAAAAAAAATAGACTTAGTATGGTAACTCAGCCTAGACACATTAGTTAACATAATTTCAATTAAATGAAGTTCCAAGATAATAATAGCAACACACATTGATTATTAATGTCATTAAATAACTTTAATAATAATATGTAAAAACTCTTCTACAATCTATTTTTTGTGATATAATAATTTATCTTAACTTATACTAGAAAATATAAATAATAGTAATATAAATAAATTATATTTCTATTCTAGCATATAATTGATTTTGATCATTAAAATAATAAACTTAGGAAAGTAACACTTAACATATAATAGTTTTTCTTGTCACTTGTAAAATGTTGTCAACCTTCTAATATATTACAACATGGTACTCAACACACACAATATTACTTGTTATGTTGAGAATTAAAATTGGTACAGTAACAAACACATTTGTATTATGTCATTAAATAGTTTTTAAATGGGTCATTCTAAAATTGTGCCAACCTTCTACTAGTATAAGAACTCAACACCAACAATGTACTAGTTACCGTATCAAATTATAATTCAATTTATTTATCATAGTAACATATACAATATTAATGTCATTGCATAAACTTAATCAACTTACCATTTAATTCAAACTATAGATAAGATTAATAGAAATTATGTAAGGAATCAAAGTCTAAAAATTTCATCATTTTGAAAGAATCAAAGTCTAAAAATTTCTTCATTTTGATTGGTCACAGAGGATTATAAATGTGTAATCTAGGTGTTAACATAGTCCCTCTCCCCTCATGTTTTAAAGGGTGCTATCTCAATGGAAGAGCACCTGCATTACAAGCAGGACGATGGTGGTTCGATTCCTCCATGGCCTAACATAAATTAATAGATGATACAAAATATTAATGATAGTATAAATATTGTAAGATATCTATATTTTCAATATAAATATGCTCTTTTCAATTAAACACATTGTTCAAATATTTCATAAATAAATAATGAACACTTGCAATAATTAGTTCAATTGGTTTCCCCCTTTCCTCTTGTATATGAAAAAAAACAAATTGTACTGCACTAATGCTATTCTAGTTCATAATTGATTTTGATTGTTAAAATAATTAATATTAATAAATAAGGGAGGCTTTACTAACATCAATATCATTAAATAATTTTATAGGCAAGAAATTTCTCACGTTAATCTATTATTCATAAAGTAAACATTCTTCCACTTAGTTTTTAATACACTACCACTACCAACAACAACAATAATAAATTATGTTGCTATTTTAATTCCTAATTTATTTTAATCATTACAAGGGTAAAACTTAGACTTTAAAGGCATAAAATATTTTCTCGTTTTGATTATGAGTGGTGCTAAATTCCAAAAATAAAATAACATACTCAACAAAGACAAAAATAATTACTATGACAATGTTTCTAATTGTTGTAATAACAAATACAATGTTGGTATTATGCCATAAAATAATTTAATCAACTTAACATTTAATACGAACTATAAATAATATTAATAGAAATTATGTAAGGATTCAAAGGCTATGACTTTCTTCATTTTGAAAGAACTCAATCTAGCGAAAGTTCTAAACTCTAGAACTAACCCATCTAGTTCTAATTGAGATGTAATATTTCCTCTTGTTCTAATTGAGATGTAATATTTTCTTTTGAATGGTTGAATACTAAAGTTTTACATGAAATAACTAAAAAATATTAATTGAGAAAATAGCTCATTGGATTAATTCTTCCAAATTTAATGGAATAGTTCTTTTAGTTGATTTTTCTAGATTTAATAGAATATGCATTTAGAGATTTACAAAAAAACTCAATTTGGATGAAGTCCTTGTAATAGAATATTTCCAAATTTAATGAAATATGTGTTATTAGTGCATGGATGCTAGTAGAATTACTCTAAACTGCTTGATGTAAAAAATAAAATAAAAACATTTTAAAAACAATAAAAATTAAAACAATTCCTTTTAGAAAATAGAAAATAAAAAACTATTAGAAAAAATTAGTAAAAAAATAATTATTAAAAACAATAAAAAATAATTTAAAAATATAATAATTAAAAAAAAACTACTCCTTACCATCCCTCCACCGCACCCCTCCCACCCCTCCCCTTAACCCCGTAAACCCCTCCCATCCCTGTGCCTAACCCCTCTCCCTCCTATTTCCATCAAGGTTTTACACTCTCTTATTCATATATAATAAAATGTGTTTCTTATTCTATTGCATTGTCTATTACTAATATAAAATGCTACATTGTTAATTAAATATATGGACTATTAATATATAGATATTATATATCGATGATTATATATTGCAATAAACATATATGTAATCTGATGGTATAATACATTAATATAATCAATATATCGAAACACACTAATTCAAATTTAAATATTAATACTATTAAAATCAAATTTAAATATTAATACTATTAAAATAGTTATTTAATTTTATGATGATTTTCCTTCACAATGCTTTCTATAATGTGAATCAATACATATCGATGTATTTTAAGGTATTAAATGCACCAATACTTGTAGTTATAAATGCACCACTATGTGGTGGTCAAACAATAATATGCACCAATTCTATATATAATAGCATCGGTTTTGTAATCTTTTATAAATACATCGATGTGTAGAAATATCATTCAATGTAAGTGATATTATAGTGTGCATAATAACATAATCATCATTGCATATTTGTGCACCATTGACATTTGTGCTTTAACTATAATAGTAACCCTTTATTCAATTAATCATATTTCTTGCACTAGTACGTTAAATAAGTAAATACATCTTTAAATCACAGTTAAATTGTATGCATCGGTGTTATGATACATATAGAATGCACTGGTGCTATGATACATACATAATGCGTTGAGAAGTTATATAAACAGAAGGATCTAGTGCACCACATTAAGTTTTATACATTGGTGTATAATACAATAAAATGCACCAATTTGGATGTGTGTATTATCGGTTCCAATGCATTAATGAGAACGAATTGTCTTTCTCCCACATCTACCGAGAGCACAATGGGAAAGCTGACCGCCTCTCCAAAACTGCGCTCTCTTATCCTCAAGGAAAAGGCAGTTTTAAAGAATATTTTGAGAACCATTTGGTTTCTCAAGATGATTTTCAGCTCTTCTGAGCAGGGTTAAGGGGTGTTTCCTCCCCCTCTTTTTTTTAGTACGAGTTTATTTGAGTACCCTCTTTTGGATTGCTGATTCAGAGCCTCTTGGTGCTCGGTAGATGTGGATGTATGGACAATCCTCTTCATTATGATGAGATAGTTTTCTGATGGGATATTTTCCTTTGTTGTATAGCCTTTCCCCCTGGCAGAACTCTGAGGCAACTATTGGTGAGTAACCCGCAATAGGGGAGAATTGTAATAATGTCCTTTGATTCTTAATGAGAATAGCAAGGCAGGCTTTTTTCTTCTGAAAAAAAAAACAAAAAAAAAACGTAGATAATATAATATGAATCGTATTACATGCTCGTCGAGTGATATATAGTAAATGAATCGATGTATCACATTTAAATGGTATTGACGAGTGCATGTCTATGAAATGCATAAGTGCATCATTTTAAGTATCGTGCACCACTACAAAAACTTCTGCTATAACCTTCGATCGCTCAGATTATATATATATATGTACACAGTGTGAACATTTTTCAAAATGTTTAAATATTTTTCTTTTTATTTTTGAGAAATGGAAATCATTCAGATCCAGTGAATTTCAATCATTGGCTAAGAAGCTAGAACCGAGGGGCAATTAATCCGTCAAAATCATCCAAAGATCACACCCAACCTAGGGCACACCAATCCTTAACAGGGTTCGATTTTTTGGCGTCTCCCCTAAACTAGCTCACCCCTAGCGGTATTGAACTCGATTCACCTTGCAAATGAAACCCACATTTTAACCGAGTCAGCTAGAAGGAAATAATAAATGTACAAAACATTCTTTATCAATGGTAGAAGGTTTTTTTGATAACTTTGATAAATCTTGTAACACTAAAAACCTCTGTTAGAAAATGTTTTTCTTGTAGTAAATGACAATAAGCGATATCCGTGTGACAATATTCTTGTCATATTGGGTTGTAGATGAGCCTTCATGTAATTTAAGAGATAATACAATAATATTTTATAGTTAATTTTTTTCCAAGCATTTGTTAAGTAATTTCTTTTCATTGAAGAACGAAAGAAAATTCTTTAAATGTTCATGGCACCATAGAAAAGAGAGAGTATGATTACAAAAGTAGACGTGTAAAAATAGATATCAAATATACAAGTATTTTCTTAAGCATGAAAAATCATTATCTTATGAAGCCTCTTTGTTTAACCCGAAGCAGATTTAGAGACAATTAACTCCTTCAGAAGGGAAATTATAATATCCATGTTTCCTATATTAAAATCTAAATTATGATTTTTATAATAACCAACATAATTTTCTCATTTTTAATGTTTTTTAGTTTTTTTATCTATTGTAAAACTTCATAGAATTACCCACATTCAAATTATATAATATGTTGTAATTTCTTAGGTGTTGGTTTTGAGGCCATAGATAAATTACCTCACTATATAACATGTAGTGATTTGTCCAGTTTTGTGTTGAGATATTCATAACATGTAGTGATTTGTCAAGTTTTTGGGTTGAGAGATTTATAACATGTAGTGCTTTTTCAAGCTTTGAGTTGAAAGATTTGGTAATTAATAGGACTTCATTTTATTTGTATTTGTGATATATTAAAAAAAATATTATATTATTATTTATGAATTGAAATATTATTATATTTTTTAAGATATTTTTTTATAATTTTGCATTAACATTGATCATTATTTGTATTTTCCATTATTAGTCTTAATATATTTTTTCTATTAACTATTATTAATTGCATTTCTATGTACTTTACTTATTTCATTTCTCTAATCTTCTCTTCAATAAATACTTATGAAGGAGTTGTCTAGATGGTTGATAGTTTGGAAAACAAAACATCAACGACACATAAGTGGTAATCTAACACCCTTATTTTCTTATTAACCTTTTTCTTTGGACATTGTTGGGCTCCAATCCACTAATGCAAATCAGACCTTGAGTTTATGTCAATCCGAAGTTGGTAGACTTAGAGGCACATCCAAGTATAAGGACTTAAAGCTAGACTTGACTTGCAAATCTATTTTATCTATCAAATAAGCCTATTAACAAATTAAGTTACTGTGATTTGAAAACACAAAAATTCCCTTACAGGAACAGCTTCATTTGATATTTCATTTACACAGCAGTTTATATGCGGAAGCAATTTATATGTGAAAGATTCTGAGATAATAAAAATGAATTAAGCCTAACCCTAAACTATGAACTACGAGATTCTATCTATTATCCCAGCACTGAATAAACAATCAATCATCAATTTCCCTTACAGGAAAGCATTCATAATGTATAATTGTTCTTAATATTTCATCATCGAATAAGCAAGCGATGTACAACATAATGAGATAATAGTCTGAACCATTCCTTCAATATATAACTAATAAAATGACAGAGCTCATAAAACTGATTAAAAGTAGTCTAACTCGTTCTGCAATAAGAAAATCGAATCCTACAGGAACTAAAACATACCATTGACACAATCCAAATCGTTTGCAACAATCCAAATCGTTCACTGGCAATTGAAAGGTGTGTAGACTCGACAGAGGGGGCCCTCCAATTCCTTGTTCACACATGCAAATGAAGATTCACAGAGCTTTAAACTTTAATTATATTCACCATAAAATCGATCATACACACATTAGAGGAAATTTGGGGTCTAAAATGGGCCTTATAAGAAAACGTGCCAAAATAAGTTTTTGTGAGTTGGAATTCAAGAACCAATAGAATTTCAATAAAGAAAGTCAACCATAATGGTTGAATTGACATATTTGTCATTAAAAAAAAATACTTTTTTTGTTCGTATTTTCGACATATCTCATTGTGTTTTTACTCAAATTTCAATCGGGAGAGCTCATTGGATGCGGAATTTGATTTTGCATCCAATGAGTACCCACACTGCATACTTTTGACGGACCTTGCTACCACAAAAACAAGAAATACCTGAAAAAACGTGATGATGACATCATCATCACGTTTTTTCAGGTATTTCTTGTTTTTGGGGTAGAGGGGTCCATCAAAAGTATGCAATGTGGGTACTCAACGAGCTTTCCCGATCGAAATTTGAGTAAAAACACAG
This sequence comes from Pseudotsuga menziesii, assembly GCA_001517045.1. Classification (NCBI taxonomy): domain Eukaryota; kingdom Viridiplantae; phylum Streptophyta; class Pinopsida; order Pinales; family Pinaceae; genus Pseudotsuga; species Pseudotsuga menziesii. Next base: position 186,330 of record LPNX010654033.1, on the reverse strand, counting down.
GGAGATATGTCGAAAATACGAACACAAAAAGTAGTTTTTTTCTTTCTTCCTCCAAAATTAATCAATATTATTTTATTATTTTAACTATTATTTTATTATTTTAACTATTATTTTATTATTTTCCTTAGGAGGCCCATTTTAGACCCCAAAATTCCTCTAATGATAATAGAACAACGCAGTCCAGAACAGTATGCGGTTTCTCCCCAAATCATGATGCCTTTCTCCTCCATTTTTATGAAGTACTTATACAAATTCTTGAAAACTAGAAATGCTATTAATCTGGAAACTAATTAATGAAACATAGTCCTTGATATCCTCTATCAGATCCACGAAAATAAACAAAATCGGAACTGCCCTGCTTTTGTGCTGAGTGGTAGCACAGGTGGTCGTCTTTGACCGTCATTGAATTGACACTTGTGAGAGCCACATCATCTATCCGTTGGAAGTTTAACCATCCTTGGACATTAAGGATCCTTTCCCCATCTTTCAGTTCACGCCTAGCTGGCCTGCAAGTATTCAACCTTTTGACCAAAGTTTGTGGGTGAATTTAAGGCTTTATAAATCAGTATGAAGGTTTTATGGAGGAAAATGGAAGATATTTAGGTGACAAAAAGAGATCAAAATGGTGCCCAACATCTCCCCCAAGAGGAAGTTGTTGCATGTCCTCATGCCCAAAAATATTTGACCTTGTTTATATAAAAAACCAAAATTTTGCTGCTGACCCTCTTGCTTTTAATCTCCTTTGTGAGATGATGCATCTGTTGAAGCCCGAGATGCATAAAGGAATTTCAGTCTCTCATATTTAGTTTTATAAATATTATTTTGCTTATACCATCTGTATGCATGTTTGGAAATGTGTGTCATTTGAACCTTAAGCTTCCAGTTGATTTGTTTTAACTTCTCATTCCTTTGCTCTAATTCCTTTATTTCAAGTTTCAACCTCCTAATCTTTTCACTGTTTTTGGAAGTCTTCTTCTTCTTCATTTTCATTGGGATCTGCACAGAATTGGTGTCCATCCCCAATTCTTCATTCTTTTGTACTGAATCTTCTTTCTTTTCTTCTTCCATAGTTTGTTGCTCTGAGAAAAGAGAAGCTGAGTCTTTTAGTATTTTCTGTCTTGATTTATTTTCCTTTTCCTTCTCTTGCTGATCCAAGAAGAGATTGATTCTTTTTGTCTATTTGATCACTTCATCAATTTCTTGGATATCCTGCCCTATTTCATCTGCTAGGTTTTCTTCTTGACTCCCCACTGGGTTTGTATGTGTTCCTCATCTTCTAATGCTGACTGGCTTCGAGCTTGCTAATACTTCCTTGGCTTCCTCTTATAAGTAGTGAAAATTTGCTCTTGCTTCTGGAACTGTTTTTCTTCTCTCATCACACTCCTGGTTCGTATCCTTCTTTGAGGCTGTTTTGAACTTACTACTTCAGAGTTGTCTTCATCATCTGTAACCAGCAACACCTCTTTCTTTTTCTTTTTCCCCTTTGGTGGTTTTGATCTTGTTGCCTCATGGTATGTTATCATCAACAATTCATCTTCTTTTAAACCTTCTTCAAGCAATTCTTCTTGCTCTTCAAACTGATTGTGAATTAAAAATTCTGACCATGTCAAATTTTGCTTTTGTAACTCATGCTTGATGATGATTTTGATGAGTCCACAGTGAAAAAGGCTTGTCATTTTGTCTTTTGCACGCCTTTGGACAACCTTAGCCATCTTAGACAAACTCTGTAATAGGAAATAGGGCATATTAATTTCACAATCACCTTTTAGATGCTGTAACAGTTTGATATGGTAAAGATACACAATACTGAATCGGCCTTCATAGGTAATAAATTTTTGGATAACATAAACTATTTCATCCCAGGGATGAACCATCCAGCTCCTTGGTATTCCTTTCTTCCATTTTATTGACCCTGCTCTTGATCTACACAAAAAGGGTATCCATGCCTTCTCCTTGAATTGCTTAGTTTTGAAAAATCTTTCTCCTTGCTGTGGCAGGCTAATAATTTGTGCTAAAATGTCTTCAGACAGTCTGAAGTTCAAGTTTCCCACTATAACCCTTTCTCCATCAAATGTTTCAGCAAAATCTAGAGTAACATGATCATTATGCCCATCAAACTTTTCAAAAAAAGTTACCCACTGTTTCTTTTCAAAAATCTCCATGCAATTCTCATGAATATCAGTGGGGTTAAACTTTTCTGGTTCTAGTCTAGATGACATTTTGAACTTTAATAGGAAAGAGATATGCAACAGGAAACTTCAACCTTTCAATCAATTTTTTTTTAACTCTGCATTTGTTTTCTTATCCCAAAACGACACTCTGAAAATGTAGAATTGCTGCTGGTCTTAGCAGAGTCTTTGGAAAAGAAAAGGTTTAAGCTTTAGCTCCTTTCTGGTGTAGCTTCCTTCAATTCTTCCTGCGTGATACTTCCTCAGCAAACCAATGCTTGCATTCTTCCTATAATCCACGGCTTCCTTCTCACTAAAAACTATCACCCACAGCAATCAGTTTTTGCAGAGAAAAAGAGTTGGATTTGGTCCAAAGAAGAATGGCCAAATCGTAATCCTCGACTTCACCAATTCATAATACAAGTTTCAGGCACATTTGTATACTATCGTGGGACATAGAACCACGTTTCTTCTTATTATTTCATGAGCATGCCACTTTCCATTTGATTATTTGCTCAGGAAAGAAATTAAAGGTAAGGTTTTAATTCATATAATACACTTTAATTTATTTGCATGCCCAATGTTTAATGAACGAGCTATAATAAAGGGATTTCTAAAGTAGACTCTTTTTCCTTTTGAAGATACACATGACCATCAATGTTCTAAATTCTATATGTTTACTTAATGCATGATGCACTAATGTATATATAGAAAAACATTTGAAATTCTATTTTCCAGTTTATTGTTTTATTTTTCTTAAAACATTTCACTTTCTGCTGAGAAGGAGACCCTGTCTGTCTTTCTGCCAAGAAGAAAACCCTGACTGTAGAATGCAGTATATGTTTTTGGCCATTATAATTTTGCTTATGGGTTTGATTTTGACCACCATCTTGACCCCTGGGGTAGGATTAATGGAAACTAAATGGAATGCTGGCAGAGACTATGAGGATAATGAAAATAGGCAGTCAAGCTTACGAGGGTTGGTAAATATGTCATCACTTAGAAACAAAGAATCATGCAACTTTTAAAACACAAAAACTAAAATTCTTATAGACTTTTCTTGGTATCCCTGTATGATGAGTTTGCTGCCTGATGTATCAAGTTTGCAATTTATTTCTGATTCAAATATGTCCTTCTGATGTCTTCTGTCTGCCATCTCAGATTCCTTCTGCTTTGCTGGAAGTCAGGTCCTTCTGTAGATTTCTTCTGCCTTACTCGAAGTTAGGTCCCTCTGTATTGCTAGAAATCATTGTATTACTGGAAATCAGGTCCCTTCTGCATATGAAAAAGACTTGCAGGGTTCCAAGAAAGCATAAAAATGCTTATCCCCCTCACAGACCTACTTATTGACTTGTCCTCAAGTCAAACAAGATCTTCATTATTGGAAAGAAAACTATGTAAAAGACATGAAATTGGAAAAAAAATATTTTTATGAATTTCCAATGGCCAAGCGAACCTGGTTTTCCATGGAAAATTCAAGTTTATATTGTGCCAGTGACCTGGTTTTCACAACTAAACTTCTTTTTTTCTTGTTTTTATATGTTTTTTTTTTTTATATTTTGTTTTTTTTTTTCTTTTTCGGTTTTTTTTCTTTGTTTATTTGATATATCAGATCAGCTAAGAAGCAGGTGAAGGAGAAACACCAATGTGTCTATCCAGCACTTCCATTTCCCGTTGCTGTGAAATTTGTTGTATGAAATCTTCCTTGTTGATAGGCTTGGTATACAGTTTGAGCCGATGGCCATTGACCACAAATGTGCGTGCTTCATCATCGATTGTTTGAAGTTTGACTGAGCCATTGTCATATACCTTTGCAATCTCATATGGACCAATCCAATGAGTTGTGAATTTGGCTTTGAAGTCTTTAAAATTGGAGTCAAACAATAGTTCCCAATCACCGATGTGAAACTGTTTCTTTTTAATAAACTTGTCATGCCATTGGGCTCTCTACTGTTGTATCAAAATATTGTGCTCTATGGCAGCCTGTCTCATCTCATCTAGTTGATTCTATTGAAGTATTCTTTCTTGATGTGCCTTAGAAAGATCCATACCAAAATATGCTGCTAAATTGAAGGTATGAATTTGAAACTCTATAGGTAGGAGGAATTGCTTACCGTAAACAAGCTGAAAAGGAGAAAAACCAGTACTGTTTTTCCAAGTGATCCGGTATGCCCATAAAGCTTCAGTAAGCTTAGCTGACCAATCCGTCCTATGCATCTGAACAGTTTTGGTGATGATTCCTTCCAAAGTCTTGTTTGTAGATTCCACTTGGCCATTAACCTGTGGATGATAAGGGGTAGATTTTCTGTGCTTAATTTTGTACTTTTCTGCTATCTCCTGCACTAATTTGGAAGTAAAATGGGCACCTTGATCAGTTACAATCTCTTTAGGCACCCTAAATCTGACAATTATCTCCTCAAAAAGAAAGTTTACCACAGTCTGTTCTATGGCTCTTAGTAATGGTTTGGCTTCTACCCACTTGGTGACGTAGTCTGTACATACTAAAATGTACTTCTTCTCTTGTGATGGTGGATGAATTGGACCAATGAAGTCAAGGGCCCACTTTTCAAACAGTTCAATGAGGATTTGTGGTTGGAGCGGCATTTCATCAGACCGGACTGGATGTCCCATCCATTGACAAGTATCACAACTTCTAACATACCTCTTAGCATCTTTGAAAATAGAAGGCCAATAATACCCCAAATTGAGTATCTTGCATGCTGTTCTTTTATCTGCAAAATGGCCACCACACGGTTCATCATGACATGCCTTTAAAATATCTAAAACTTCATCCTGTCGTACACATCTTCTTATAATTCAATCATATCCTGTGTAAAAGAGACCACAATTAACCCATATATTCCTAGCACTTTGTTTAATAATCTTTTTCTTTTCCTTAGATGACATAGATGGTGGTAATTGGCCTGATGATAAGTAGTTGGCAATATCAGCATACCAAGGAGTGATAACAGAAATTGCAAATAAGTGTTCATCAGGAAAACTATCTGAAACAGGAACAATCTCACCAGTATTGTGTAAGCAAGACAGGAAGTCTGCCACTTGATTTTCTCGTCCAGGTCGATCTAAAACAGTGATATTGAATTCCTGCATTAATAGTAACCATTTGGTTATCCGACCATTAGTGATAGATTTATTCATTAAATTTCGTAAAGCTGAATGATCTGTGTGGACAAAAATTTTGTAACCAGTAATGTAATGACGGAATTTGTTTACAGCATGAACCACCGCCAACATCTCATTTTCAGTGACTGTATAGTTCAACTCTGCAGGTGTCAGATTTTTACTAATAAAATAGATGGCATAAGTCATGGTATGCTCTTTTTGTCCCAACGAGGCCCTTATTGCAGTAGCAGAGGCATCAGTAAAAATATGGAAAGGCAATGTCCAATTTGGTCCCCTTAAAATGGGAGCAGTTGAGAGCTTCTCTTTAAGTGTCTGAAATGCAGATTGAGAGTCAGTATCCCAATTAAAAGGCACATCCTTTGAAAGCAATTTAAACAATAGCAGAGCTATCTTACTAAAATTTGCAATAAATCTACGATAATAGCCTGCATACCCTAAAAATATTCTTACATCTGTTTGAGTTGTTGGTTTAGATAAATTTTCAATGATTTGAATTTTAGCAGGATCTACTTTTATTCCAGATGAAGAAATGTGATGTCCTAAAACTATCCCTTCATTCATCATCATAAAACACTTTTCATTACTGAGGGAAAGATTTGAGTCAACACATCTTTTTAAAATTTTCTCCAGGTTTGCCAAGGAATCTTCGAAGGTATTTCCATACACAGAAAAATCATCCATGTATATTTCAACACATTCATGAATTAGATCTGCAAAGATGGCCAAGACTGCCCTATGAAAGGTAGCTGGGGCATTACATAAGCCAAAAGATAAAACCTTGTAGGCATATGTGCCCCAGGGACATGTAAAGGTGGTTTTGTCTTGGTCTTCTTTTGCAATACTAATTTGATTATACCCACTGAAACCATCTAGAAATGAAAAATATTCTTTTCCGGCTAGGTATCCAACACTTGATCAATGAAAGGCAATGGAAAATAGTTTTTTTAATGTTGCCTTATTTAACTCCCTGTAATCTACACATATGCGCCACTTACCATTCTTTTTAGGAACAACAACCAAGGGAGAAACCCATTGGCTGTCGGAGATGGGGTAAATAAATCCCACTTTTAACAACTTCTGCAACTCTTGTTTGACTATCTCTTTTAGTATGGGGTTCATTCTACGTTGCAGCTGTCTAAAAGGTCTGATTTTATCATCTGTGTAAATGTGGTGAGTGCATGTCTCATGATGAATACCTAGCATACTAGTGTATTCCCAAGTAAATGCATGGGAATGTTTATTCAACAAAGTAATCAACTGTTCTTCCTGTGATGTAGTAAGATATGCACTTATATTCAAATGTTTTCCTGGACTGATTTCAACTGTTTTACTTTGAATATCTGTGATTGAGTGAACATTAAAAATATCGTGAAGTGCCAATGCTAGAGAATGTACTGTGTAATTTTCCTGAAAATTATAACCCAAAACTTGATCTGCCACAACATATTGCATGTCTCTGAATTCTTTAGAAATATCAGGTTCAGGAATAAAATAATCTAACAAATCTTTGTTGTTTTCTTCCTGAAAATCAAAGAACTGATTGATACTCAGGACAGGATGAATCGCTTCTTCTTCCTGTTCTTTAGTCTCATTAATCCATGACAGTTGATCTAATGTAGAAGGTCTTTGCGCAGAAGGTTAAAGTGCAATTTGTTTCCTCTCTGTCCCGTGTGAAATGAGCATACTTCTTGACCTACATCCTATGAAGGCATCCGCTATTGCCAACCAGGGTCTGCCAAGAATCAATGGGTGACCTCCTAGATTAGACTTTGGTTGTAGCACTATAAAATCGACAAGATACTCCCAGGAGTCTAAAGAAACAATGATATCTTATAAGCTCCCTTCAAGTGTAATTTTAGACCTATCAGCTAATTCCAAAACTGTTGTACTTGGTCTGAGATTTGTCAAGTGAAGGTATTCCATTGTCTCTAGTGTCATGACATTAATGGCAGCACCTAGATCAATCATCGTTTTTGGAATTGAAAAATTATTAATAGTAATTGTAACCACTGGGATTCCAGGATCTACGTACTTTTCAATGAAAACAGTATTAGACATTAATCCTGCTAGATTGCCTACCACATGAATTTTTTATGGATCCTTCCTTCTTTTATTAAGACATAATTCCTTAACTGCTTTAGTATAAATTGGAATATCTTTTATAGCCTGTAGTAGAGGAATTTTGACATATACATTGGTCAACTCATTCAAAACATCAAAATCAGGTAGGGAGATTGAATATTTTTCTTTGACCAACCTTTCAGGAAAAGGAGGTGTATAAGATACTAATGTTTTCCCTTTTAGACTGTAATTTTCTGACTGAGATTTTTCTGTATTTAATTTTTTTGGAGTTTCCTCATTTTCTGTTTGTTCTTCTAAGATAACAGGAGATTCTTTTTGTAAAGTTTTCCCAGATCGTAAGTTGATATTTTGTAGTGGGAGAATTGAGTAGGGGAGTATCATTCCATCATCAACATTATACATGGGTCTGTCTATTTTATTATTTGGATTTGGAATTGGCTGAGCTGGCAATTGTGTAGGCCAAGGTGGAGGCTGATTGGATGGCAATTGAAGCTGTTGAGGTGGTGGACCTAATTGAGAAGCCATATTGGGTTGTTGGAAAGATGGAACTTGGAAAGATGGGGCTTGGACTTGATTTTGTTGGTATTGAGGATATGCAGAAGGTTGTTGATAGGGATGTAAATAGGCCTGCTAATATGTCTGATTACCATGAGCATATCCTCTCCAATTTGGAGCGGATTGGGCTAATGGAGGAGACCAAGTTTGCCAGGGCATGGGTGCACTCCATGAATTCTGAATATGAGTTTGATAATTTGTATGAAATTGCTTCATAGGATCTTGAGACATACTTGAAAATTGTGGCTGCCAAGGTCTTCGTTGTCTCATAAAGTAGAGAGACTCCATGCTTTGATTCTCCTCCATTCGAGCTGCCTGCAATTCTTTCAATCTGGGGCAGTCATCAGTTTTGTTATTAGAAGTACATAAGCCACAAATTTCAACAGTATTTAAAGGACATTCTTTTAGTGGGTGTTTCTTTCTACATTTAGGACAAAAAATAGACAAATCTTGATCTTGTTGGTCCTGTTTTTCTTGCCTTTTCTTGGTTTTTGCTACTTCGACTTGTGTGCCCAAGGTACTCAATAAATCAATCTTAAAATATTCTAACAGATTTCCAAGCTCAGCTCTAGAGATACCACTATTTGCAGATTTAGTTACTTTGGTAGTGACATCCCTTTTTCCAGTTCTAGCCTTTCCTCTTGAATATTTTTGACATAAATCTTGTATCTCATCAAAGGGAAGGTAAGAGATGTCACCTTTTCCCATAACATTCAAAATATCCAAATACTCTTCTCTTATTCCTTTTAGAAATATTGTTCTAATCATCTCTGGAGTCAAAGAATTGTATTTAGATTTCTGCAGGTTGTATGAGAATCTTTCCAAATACACCTCCAAGCTCTCATCTTCCTGTTGAGTCATTCCAAAAATGTCATCTTTTAGATCCTTTGATATGCAATATGCCTGATATTTTCAAAGAAAGATCTTCCTCATCTCATCCCAGCTAGTAATAGAATGCTCTCCTAAGCCCATGAACCATTTCAAGGCAACTTCTTTAAGGGTAGGAGGGAAAATATGAAGCTTATGGGTGTCATTAGTGTATCCATAAGTTCGACACAAGATATCAAACTCGAATAGGAAAGAGTCTGTATCCTCAGAGGTCATGCCATAGAAGTTTGGTAAGACAGATGGTGGAATATTCTTCATTTTTACCTCTTCTCCTAGGATAATGCTAGTATCCAAAATGGGAAATTTAAAGGTGGCTCTTGATCTTCTTCTGTTCTTTCATCCCTCTCATGTCTCCTTTCTTCTTCCCTTTCACGTCTCCTCTCTTCTTCCCTTTCATGTCTCCTCTCTTCTTCCCTTCTCTCTTGTCTTCATTTGTTTTCTATTTCTAACATTCTCTCATATTCCCTTCTCTGTTCTACAGTTGGCCCTTTTGATGTTTCTTCCTCAGCCATTTTAAAAGTACCCACTGTTGTGATGAATCCTTTTGGAAAAGAAGGTCCTGTTACTTCTGTTTTTGGGTTTTTTTTGATAAATCTTCCTTTCTCGTCTCTTTGTCTTGACATAAAACTAAACTTCTATTCTATATTTTGTTGAAATTTTGTTTTTATCAGAGAACTAAAGTTCCTAAGCCTGCTTCTACAATGCCTCCCTGGCAACGGCGCCAAATGTTGGGCTCCAATCCACTAATGCAGATCAGACCTTGAGTTTATGTCAATCCGAAGTTGGTAGACTTAGAGGCATATCCAAGTATAAGGACTTAAAGCTAGAGTTGACTTGGAAATCTAGTTTATCAATGAAATAAACCTATTAACAAATTAAGTTACTGTGATTTGAAAACACAAAAATTCCCTTACAGGAACAGCTTCATTTGATATTTCATTTACACAACAATTTATATGCGGAAGCAATTTATATGTGAAAGATTCTGAGATAATAAAAATGAATTAATCCTAACCCTAAACTATGAACTATGAGATTCTGTCTATTATCCCAGCACTGAATAAACAATCAATCATCAATTTCCCTTACAGGAAAGCATTCATAATGTATAATTGTTCTTAATATTTCATCGTCGAATAAGCAAGTGATGTACAACATAATGAGACAGTAGTCTGAACCATTCCTTCAATATATAACTAATAAAATGACAGAGCTCATAAAACTGATTAAAAGCAGTTTAACTCGTTCTGCAATAAGAAAATCGAATCCTACAAGAACTAAAACATACCATTGACACAATCCAAATCATTTGCAACAATCCAAATCTTTCATTGGCAATTGAAAGGTGTGCAGACTCGACAGAGGGGGCCATCCAATGCCTCATTCACACACGCAAATGAAGAATCATAGAGCTTTAAACTTTAATTATATTCACCATAAAATCGATCATACAAAATAATAGAACAATGCAGTCTAGAACAGTATGCGTTTTCTCCCCAAATCGTGATGCCTTTCTCCTCTGTTTTTATGAAGTACTTATACAAATTCTTGAAAACTAGAAATGTTATTAATATGGAAACTAATTAATGAAACATAGTCCTCGAGATCCTCTATCAGATCCACGAAAATAAACAAAATCAGAACTGCCCTGCTTTTGTGCTGAGTGGTAGCACAGGTGGTCGTCTTTGACCGTCTGTGAGAGCCACATCATCTATCCGTTGGAAGTTTAACCATCCTTGGACACTGAGGATCCTTTCCCCATCTTTCAGTTCACACCCAACTGGCCTGCAAGTATTCAACCTTTTGACCAAAGTTTGTGGGTGAATTTAAGGCTTTATAAATCAGTATGAAGGTTTTATAGAGGAAAATGGAAGATATTTAGGTGACAAAGAGAGATCAAAATGGTGCCCAACAGACACTTTCCAACATATACATGTTTAATTGATATTTATGAACATTGTTATAGTGATAGTACGGATGTTCTCTACAACCCAGTATATTGTAGATGTTGTCATGTAACATGGGTAATGTTGATCTAGTAACTATAACCCACAACAAAAAAAATAACAATTCTACTCATAAATTAAAAATAAATAAAACTATAATAGATACATCTTAAACCTAGATCTATTAGGATCAATTTTTTGTGTACACAATTTACGCACCCAAAAAAATGTATAACTCAAGAATTTGGATCCCTCATAGTGTTTGGTACATCTAGGTTAAAGCGGACTAAGTGTTGGTGTACTCCAATGAAGATGTTTATTTCTTGGTATATATGTACCACTATGTAAACTAGATACCCTTTGTTAAGTACATGATATTCTAATAGTTTTATATTTATCAATTCATTTGTATACTTCCACATTTATATCTTCAATGAAAAACACTATACAATTTTGAGATATTTGATTCACAATTCATCATTTAAGTCGATATGTGTTAACAAAGAGAAAACATGATTTTTTTTCGATTGTCAACATTCTAGATTTAAATTTTCATGTCTTTCACATCTAACCCAAAACCATAAATCTACTCGTCCTAACTATTACGCTTTATCTATTAAATATAAGTACGTGAAGCATATCCAAGAATCATCCTATTGTTAGGTTGAGTGATACAAATAGATAGTGTAAATCTTGTTTATAAATTGCACTACAAGGTTGTGAATGATGAGAAGTTCATGCTAAGATGGAGAAATAATGATTACTCTGTTTTCTTCCATTAATACCAAATTTGATGATAAACCTTGTTGCATGGAGTGATATCTATTGACCAGGTGAATCAGAGATATCTTTGTGAGTATATTTGAAAAAGTATTTTGTTATATAGTTTTCGTAGAGACAATGCTCAATAAAATCCTTATTTTTTTTGAAGTGTTCTCATAGCATTTTGATAACGCCCATCTAGCCTCTCTCTAAAATTCATTATGCAAATGATTCACCATCACTTTGAAGAAAATGAAGAATTTTTAATTATAAACTCTAATTCAATTTAATTAATAATATTAATACAACTTTATATTGTCTTAATTACAAATTCATTTGCCCCAAACATATCCAATCTGACAAAATCATAATTTTCAAAATAAAAGAGATATTATACATGATGATAGCATCAAAATTCACTATGAATAACACCATTAAAATAATTGATGAGAGTGAGAAATGTGGAAATTCCTACCCTCTATGCCCTCCTAGTAGAAGCAAAATGGAAACTACCTCACATTGAAACATGAGGCATGAATGCATCCCAACGCATTGCAATGCACCTTTGTTTGACCTTCTTTTAGACACTTCTTGCCCACAAAGAAATATTTAATAATTACACCCATGGAAGGATTCTAGCAAATCGAGAGCAAGGGATATTTGATTGCAAGAGACTACATTTTTCCATCTTGGGAGGATATTGGAGTTTTCAATTTGGGGTACAAAGTTTAAATATATCACTTGTAGGATGGTTATTTGGGGATCAATGCGTTGTGGGTAGAATGGGTTGGGTTAAACCCACATATCTAGGCCAAAAAGAGGGAAAGGATGTGAAGAACGTGTTTCATAAGTTTGTCTCTATTGTCCCTAAAGTTTTTTGGATAAATGGGGGAGAGGTTTTGGTGTGAGCGGAGTCATGTAGCAAAGTGGTAAAACATAGCACACCCATAGAAGAAGGAAGGACCTTGACGTAGTGGCAAAAAAAAGGGAAAGATAGTTGTTGAACACATCAACCTAGAAATTGATTAGAATTTGCTTAGATTTTTATGCCCACTTACTCGACTACGGGGTTCATGGAATCAATATAAATATGGAACGGAATTGTAGAATAGGATTGATGAAGAATTGATAATGTTTTTGAAAAGATTACGTGGGAATAATATTGTGTTGTTGTTACTAGTATGGTGATGATCTTGTTTTGTAACTGAAAGAGACTGGTCTATAGGCTGTCTGCAAATATCTGTGATGTATAAGTGCACAAATCTTTCTGAAGTGCTTGATGTAATAAGATATATAAATAACAAAGCACTTCTATGGTTTTCTCTTGGTTTGGGTTTCCACAAAATCTATCATGTTCATGGTCCATTGTCAATGTTTGTTGTATGAATGTTATGTTTGATATGTGCAATGATGCTAAGGAGTAGTAATAATAATCTAAATTTTGTATGACTTACAATGTTATTGTGTAGTTAATGTATACCCTATGTTAATTTTATGGTTCTATTGGTGTATCTCAAAGCTTTCTTAATGGATTATTTCATAGAACAATTTCCTCTTCCCTTCACTTCTACAGAAACACAGTTCTTGTAGTTCCCATAGGTGCTTTGATGAGACTACACTTTCTTGAAGGTGATTCTAAAAGAGCCAGTCTAGGTTTTTTGGTTTGTTGTTAGTGAACTGGGTTTGTCGGTCTCGCCTCCGATTCAACAAGAAAGTACAGAAGGAGAGTTGGTTCAAGATCTAGGAAGAGGCATTAGGAGGCACCAAATTTATTTGATAGTAAAGCCAATGACAGGTGTCTACCGATATGGTCTTCAAGGAGAAGTCTCCAATTCTTTGCACTATCTTCAAGGAGAAGTCTCCAATTCTTTTCACTATATATATATATATATATATATATATATATATATATATATATATATCAACGGTTAAAAGCTCACAACTTTTGAGCTTTATTGTTAGAAAGAAACTATACATATTTTTTCTATTTTTATTCTTAATTTTAGCTTTTAGTTGTTGATGAATATAATATAGTGTGTTTATTAAAGGAAATGAAAAAAAAAGTCCTTTAAAATTAATTAAATAAAAAAAAGCCTAACATAATAATATAGATCTTAAAATAGAATCATTATAATAAAATAAATCAGCAAAAAAACTTATTTAAAAATATAAAACTTAATGAAATATTTGAACCTAAAATGATGTCCACCAAGAGACCTCCCATTTTTCCTCATAATTACTTTCGGCAATAATATTGGAACCACTATAACGTGAGTTTTCCACCAAAGCATAGTATGGAGAATGTCGTCACATGCATAAATAAATGAAAACTATTTAACTAATCTAGCATGCATCTAGAAATATCAATGTCCTTACTAGTATTTTTTTTATATAATCTAGCATGCATCTAGATATATCCATGTCCTTACCAGTATTTTTTTTATATAATTTAATTGAAAGAATTTAATACTTGACCGTAAATGAAATGATAAAAGAAAACTTACACCAACAAAAATTTAATTCCCTTTTATACTTTATTCAAATTTAATTTTTTTTTATACTTTACTTCTAGATTTATATTAGATATACTATTTTTATTTCCATTTAAATTTTAATAAAAAAATTTTAAAAAAAGCTAAATGAGTTTTTGATTTTTTTTAAAATCCCAATTATATGTTCCTTAAATCAATCTTATGTAACAGTTTAGACACTGTTATTTGAGATCTAATTTTTCTTACCAAATCCAATAAAAATCATTACTGAAAAACACAAAACACAAGGATTTTATAAAATATTTAAATATTATTTTAAACAAATAATGAAAATTGTATTTATCAAAAATACAAATAACATGTTTATACCGAAACATTTTTCAGTAATCCATGATCTTCAGCGTATTTGAAAGTATCATTAAAAATGTCTTCCAGACCATGTTTGTAAGAAAAGCCAATATCCAAGAGTTTTTTAGAAGAAGTTTGTATAAAGACACCATCTTCTTCTTCTTCATGATCATCCGATCTGCAGTAACAAAACATGAATTATCCAACAGTCACAAAACATTAGGATTATATGAACGTGTGCTGATCAGAAATTTAATTATCCAAGAAGATTGCTTACTTGGACTGCAGGGTGAGATATTGTGGATAGCGTTTATGAATAAAATCTGCTAACTGAAGAACAGTGAGGGAGACAGCAGAGCAAATATGTCGGCCTTCTACATTTGGTTGCTCCATCAGAAATATATGAGCCTCACATACGTCATCTATGTGAACTAATGATATCGATCCGAGAAGGATTGACCCAACTTGAGCCCTTCGTAACGATCTTTTATTGCATAGATTGTAATGAGAAACATTTATAAGCATAAATTTTATGAATCAAATTCTTTAAAATATAAACTATTTTTTATTCTTTAAAATTGAGATAGATTCCAAATTAAAATAAATCTATAGTTAATTACATAACAATAAACCAAAGTTAAAATAAACTTTTAGAAAAGGATTAAATAAAGAAGCATTAAACTTTAGAAAAAGAAGAATTAAAGAACATCACATACCTGTTGTGAGGCTTAGTAATTCTCCGCATGAGACGGGTAATGTTGAAGTAATCCAGGGCCCACCTACATAACCTGGTCCAATTGTGACAACGTCCATTTCGCCGTTTGATCCATACTCAATCGCTGCTCGCTCGGCCAAGGTCTTGGCCACGCAATAAAACTGCAGATGTACCCATTTTATTCTCAGTACCTACATGTTGACATCAATTTTTGACTACAAATTGGATTATACTCACAGCAAGAGGATCTTGTTTCTTTCTCATGAAATCCACAGGAGTCCATCTCGGTTCTTCCAGACTGCCGCCGCTAATAAGTTCTTCCTCTTCGTTAAGCGGACAAGCTGCTGCCATCGACGAAGTATAAACCACGCGCTTCACAGATTTAGCTCGTGAACAGGCGTTCAACACATTCAACACTCCCTTCACGGTAGGTTCAACAAAATCATCCTGTCCCACGATTTATTAAAAACAAATTAACTGTAAGATCTAATCGCCCTGATCTGAGCATCTAATGATCTGAGAAGGCAAAGTAGATTGATAATTATAACCTCCGAGAGCTTGGAGAAGTCCGTAGGACTGGCTACATGGAACACTCCTTTACAGCCCTCTACAGCGGAGTCAAAGCTGCCCTCTTCGCATAAATTTGCTGCGAAGAGTTTCAGTCCCTCTGCAGCTCCCGGCAGGGTCAGCAGAGGCCCAGTTTTCGCTGCGTTTTCTGCATGCAAATAAATTTTAGACACGCCCACGGCTAATTTACTATGATATCTTCACTCTGGACTCTGAAACAAAGTGATAAATTAATAAGAGCAAAATCAATGTAAGAGTAAAATGTACGTGGGTTTCTGAGTGTAGCGTTGACAGTGTAGCCTCTTTGGAGAAGATTCTTGACGAGCCATGATCCGATGTATCCCCCTGCTCCTGTAACGCACATCTTCACACCATCTTTGCCTTCTTGGCTCTCCATTTTGGTTCTCCATTTTGTCGGGAAAGGGAATAAGTGTTCAGAAATCATGCGCACCAAGATTACAAAGAAATAGGAAAAACTAAACAAGTAATTTTATTAATTGGAGGGTGCAACTTTGATATTGAAGTAGGCACTTATTTATCTCATTACAATATATTGAATAACAGTTGCATAACTACAATTTATCACAACCTTAACATAACCGTTTATTTACAAACTAATTCTAAGTGTTAATCTTCAACAATAAAGCATTGAATCTGAGAATAATATTGCCTATATAGATACATCAATTGTCTGAAAAATAAGGTTGCCAGCTTGGCGTTCTCCAAAATGTATGGACGCATGGGCGTTATCCAAAATGTATGGATGGACACGGTTTTCTATTCTCTTTTTTCTATTTTTGATTAAAATGTTTTTATACCATGTTTACTATTATAAATCATATTAGCACCAATCATATTACTAAAATTAATATGTTTGAGTCAAATGTTTTTATACCATGTTTACTATTATAAATAATACTACCACCAACCATATTATTAAGATTAATATGTTTGAAATATACAAATAAGTACATATTGATAATGTTTTTTTATTAAAGAATGTCTTAATTACTTGTATCTAATAGTTAAGCTAATATACTCTAGTAGTATCATCATTGGAGTTAAGCTAATAGTTGTAACTAATAGTTAATTTAAAAGTTAATGTAAAGCTTAGATTATGCCTTATGCACATTAACTTGATTACCATATAGAGTTCAAGTGTCACATAATTTACACATTACCTAATTGATTGTTTTTGGTGCATTTTCACTACAATCAATGTCAACTTCTCATGCTAAGAGATGAAGTTCATCTACATTTATTTTAAGAGTTGTATCACTATTGGAACAGTCTAATACTTCAAGTTAAGTTAATAGTTGTAAAATTATTGGACTTAATCTAATATTTACCCAATATAACAGTGATTAGAGTTGAAATTAAACTAATAATTGTAAAATCATCTGAGTTAAGTTAATAGTTGTATCTAATAGTTAATTTAGAAGTTAATATATTGGTAATTGCAATTCAAGTAAAAGTCATGATTGGAGTTGAAGTTAATCTAATAGTTGTATCATCACTTGAAGTTAAGCTAATAGTTGTATCATCAATGTATTTAAAAGCTAAAAATTGAACAGTTGTATCTAATAATCGAATAGTTGAAGTTGAAGTTTGTTAGTTTGTTTTTCCCAACTATCACTAATTGTACTTGTGAGATGTTAACTAAGCTATTTTTAAGTTTTTTGAAATTGTTAATTATGAGTTAGAGTAACCTCCTTTAAACACAATCGAAGAATCGAAAACCTAATTATATTTATATGGAAAACCTAAACATGTAATATCATGTAATATGAATTGTATATTAGCTAGATGTCCAACTACTAGATGTTACATGACTCAGATTAGCTAGACTCCTAGGTGACTCACATTAGCCTAGACTCCTAGATGCCAAATGCACTTGGACTAAGCCTTGGAGTTGAAGTTAAGCTAATCGTTGTAAAATCATTGGAGTTAAACTAATAGTGTATCTAATAGTTAAGCTAATAGTTATCCAGTATAACTGTGATTAGAGTTGAAGTTAAGCTAATAGTTCTAGAATCATTGAAGTTAAGTTAATAGTTGTATCGAATAATCCATGGACTTCATGATTAATTTTATTTTTTACAACTATCACTAAGCGTACTTATCACATGTTAATTAAACTATTTTTTCTTTTTTTTAAAATTATTAATTATTAATTTTGAACCACAACCATAAAATCAATCTATATAGTACACTTGTCTCATTCTTATTTAATCTTAGACGACGCCCACAGAATCAATCTGGAGAGTACACTTGTCTCACTCTCGTTCCTAGATGAAAAACCATAGATCTCCACCCCAAAATTCTAACATATATCAATTTTGAGTAGTTGAGAGGATTGGTAATATATTTTTTATTCAATTTTGGGTACTTGAGAGAATTGCTTATATATATTTTTGTTCAATTTTAGGAGGATTGGTTATATATATTTTTATTCAACAATTAAAAAATAAATAAATAATTATGATTTACTTTTAAAACTTATTTTGTAATTTATTATTATTATAATTTGTTGATGGTTATTAATGTTGAAACCAATTTTGGTATTCTTTATAATTTTGTTTTTATGTTTTAAAAACTTAAGACAACCCTTTTTATATTATCTTTATTAGTTTATTTTTAAATCTTAATCTATAATGTATTAATTTTTTTATTATGATTTTATGATGACTATTAATATTAAAATAAATTTTAGTTTTCTTTATAATTTTATTTTTATGTGTTAAAAATTTTAAGATAAGCATTTTGTATCGTTATCATTGTGAAGAGTTAAAATATCAATATTGTAATAAATATGTCAAACATGAAATTGTTGAGGATTTCCATCTATGTGTTATTTAAGATTTGGAATAATATGAAGAAGGTTTTGTAAAAGAAATCCATGAAGCTTTTGTTGAAGGGTCGTTGACCATTCAAGAAGATATTAAAGACGTGGCTCATGAAGGTATGGTTGATGCTTTTCTTTGTTGCCCTTATGGTGATGAGAATTTGGTATGCATAGGTGGTTTTATGAGAGTGATTTCCATCTTCCACTTTTTTAATGTCATAGATATGACAAATTCTTTCGTCCTATGATATTTTAGGAATTGTTCAATGCTCTATTTCACTATGAATCCCTATGAATATCATGATGGTTTGTTCTGTTTTTAGCAATGTTGTTTTTATCATTTATACTAAAAAAGTGACATTTTTGATCTTTTATATCATGATTAATCACCTCCTTATATCATCTTAATTTTCCTTATTGTGTAAATATATGCATTGCACCGCAACCTCTTCTTAAATGTATATTTACTAATTTATCTTTAATAATATCACTATTTTGGAAAGTGACATCTTCTTCGACTCCTGAATTAAGCCAAGATTTGCATCTTTATGCCAATGTAGCATAGGAAAATTTTAAACGTGAAATTTAATCTACAGTCTAATTTTCTTCTTTTTTCCCAAAAACGATTCAGCAAATTTTTTTTTTCGAAAAAAAATATTTTAATTTAAGCATCACCAAGCCTATAAACTATATAAAATTGGTAGAAATTTGAATATTTTTACAAAGATATCACCAAACATTTTATGTTTTGAAATTTGAAAATTAATAAGATTTGTGAAAGCTTTTACACTTTAAAAAAAAAATCCTTAAAATAAATCTAAGGGATATATATTTCTTTTGCGATGTTATGTATCTTATTCTTCTACATTAAGTACATGGTCATAGTCAGTCTCTCAATGGGGGCATGAATTGATTTTATGAGTAAGATATGATAGGGTGCATTGCTTTTAAATTTGAGATTATATGTTATAAAATACTTTTGGATGTGATGTATTGTTCTCTACTTTTGTACAAATTGGAAGACCCCAAACTTCACATGCATATAAGATAATGGGAGCTTCTAGAGTCTCAAATAGGACGATTTTATTATCCCAAAACAAATTTCTATTAATTTATAACTATTTTCAAGTCCATAAAAAGTTTTCCACCGTCCATTAATCCTTTTCTCAATTTTATATTTGCAATTAAGATTCTAATGAAGATCATGTCGAATGTGTAGTTTTAATATTAAACAGGTGTAATGGTGTCTAATATGATGTTGTATGATGCTTTATCTAGCATTGGAAGGCACAAATAACTCTAATTTTACGTAAAATGTTTTATCCCACATGGATCATGGAGAAATATCCTCCTATTACCATTCATTATATTAAGAGGTCGAAAATCATTTATCTCAGATGTATCTTAGGATGTTATCCTTCCATATCTCTTGGTATATAATAGAGGTGAAGGAGAGCCTATAGGCATATCTTTCCGATTGCATCATAATGGTATTTCAAAGCTATGAATCATATGTGGGATGGATCTCTCTTGTAAGATTTGATATTTTTAAAGAATAAAGAAGATCAAACCTTCCCATGGATGTTTCCTCGTTTGGGGTTTACCACGTAGATCTAATCCATTGTTATCTTCTTCTATTGTCTCTAATTTCTAACACGATTATTGTTGCTTGTATGGATATAAGGATAGACTAATATATATTTGGTATTGATTTACATTTTATTGTAAATATATGGTTGTATATTATGCATATTCTCGATAGTCCAACATGGTATCATAGCTAGTTTTTATCTTCTACCTTCTTTAGTAACTCTTTGATTTTTTTACAAGAAACAATTCTTCAAAATTTGAGCCCGTGCCTCTGTGTTTTGTATATTTGCAATCTAATCTATCAAATGATTGGGTGTAATTTTTGCATATCTAGTCATTTTGCTATATGTTTTGAAATTCTTTTCAAACCCTAACACTCTCCATTATTCTACATAAATTTTCAATTTTTTCAAATGTTCTTGAATTTTTTTTGTAAATATGGATTAATATCAATTGAATACTAAATTTTTGTTAAGGATATATTTGTTGTCAACATATTTGTTTTTTTTTTCTTTGGTTGTGTTTTTTTAGGTTTTCATATGGGACGATGACAATTTAAAAAAAATCAAATTTTTGATAGGTTTCACGGTAGTTACAACTACTTCATAGCTTTTGGTTTTAGAAAGCGTGGATACCTCTAGAAAATTGTTCCTTACCTTCAGCAAAAGAGTGAATTGTTGCCTACATCCACACCTTCTATACACAAAAAGTGTGAATACCCGTATTTTGACATATTAAAAAAAAAAATTATTTCTCGACTCTCAATTTTCTACCACAAGGTTACAAATCAATCTATTAACTATTGTCAGGATTTTGTTTCTATGAGAAATTTCTAGTTTTTAGTCAATTTTCTTCTATTTGCGACAAATTGATTTTGCATTTAAGTGTTTCATTATTTTCTCACACTATGACATCAAAATTTATTTATATTCATGCATCACTTGGATCTAACTATATCTCTTGGAAGAGGAAGATGATTGATGCTTTTAGAAGTAAGAACTCAGGGATATCAATTAAATGCAATTTAATGAAAGCAACCAATATTGAAAGATATTTGACAATAGGGAAGATCGATGTGATCAAGTAAGACGACTAATTGTTCAAACTATTTTCAATATTTTATAGGTACATATTGAGGTTAAGGATATCTCTAGTACGGTAGGAAAACCCTAGCTTATTTACTAGATAAAAATGATGGTGTTTCTACTTACTATCTTGAAATGAAAAATGCATGACTTAGACTCTAAATATTTTGATAGAATAGAGTCATTCCTTGCTGAAATTAAAACCTTTAATGAAAAGGTAAATAATTGTGGTACT
The DNA here is from genome assembly GCA_001517045.1 of Pseudotsuga menziesii. NCBI lineage: Eukaryota > Viridiplantae > Streptophyta > Pinopsida > Pinales > Pinaceae > Pseudotsuga > Pseudotsuga menziesii. The sequence continues at coordinate 164,908 of LPNX010654033.1, read as the reverse complement.
GATTACAAGAAGAATGGAAATGCTCTTTTTATTCATGTAGAACCAAAGCCACCTTCATGTTTTGACATGTTGATCAAAATTAGGAATAGAGCTATAAAAATGTCTCAAGGAACCTTGAAGTCAAATTTTGAATGTTTTTGTATAGGTTTAATAAATGAGCAAGGTAGATTAATTGCGTGTGGGAACTTATCTAATAGTAAATATTATAAGTGATGGTAAGTATTTATAAGTGATGGTAATTATATTTTAGTTTTAGGATCTAGTAGTGTTAATGTTCCCAATGGTACTTTGGAAGATGTGTTTCATGTTCAAGGAATTCCCATCAACTTGGTTTCTATTTATCGTGCATGTCAGAAATGTTATAAATTTGAGGATTGGCATGATAAGTATGTGTTAAATGATATCAAACATATATTCAAAATTGTTTCTTTTGGTCATGTTGATCATAATGTTGGATTATGTAATTTTATTGGTTTGAATTCAAGCAAAACACAACCTTTTTATTCCTATGTTGTTGATGTTGATGAACAAAGTAAATTATGGCATGAAAGATTAGGTCACTTGAATTATGGTAAAATGAAAATGATGTTTAGCATGGTACTTATCTTACCTTCAATTTATTCCACTAAAGGTGTTTGTGAAGGTCGTGTTATTGGGAAACATCATATAGTGTTTGGTAAAGGTAAAAATCAGCATGCTAAAGAACAATTGAAAATAATTCATACTGATATTTGTAGTCCTCCTAAAACTCCTTTGTATCATGTGGTCTATTTTCATACTTTTATTGATGGTGTTAGTCGTAAATATTGGGTTTATTTTTTAAAGCATAAAAGTGAAACATTTGGTATATTTCAAGATTTTAAATCCATGGATGAAAAAGAATATGGTAAACATATTAGGATGTTGAGAACTAATATTGGGAGGACTTCACTAAAAATAAATTTAGTGCATATTTATCTAACCATGGTATTCAAAATCAAAAAAATGTTCCTTATACACCTCAAGAAATGGGAAGGTGAAATAAAGAATAGAACTTTGGTTGAAATGACTAGATGTATGCTTCATTCTAAAGGATTACATAAAAAAAATTGTGCTGAAGTTATTTGTTGTGTTAAATATATCTTGAATAGAGTCCCTACTAAACTAGTTTAACAGGTTACTCCCAAAGAAAAATGGAATGGAAGAAAACTTGATATTAGTAGCTTCAAGGTTTTTTGGCAGTGAATGTTGGGCTTGTATTTCAGATGAAAAACAAAAAAAGTAAGAACCCAAGCCCCAAAAATGTATTTTCATTGGTTGTTGTGAGGATTCAAAGCATACAACTTGTTTGATTAATCTACTAAAGGTGTCATCATTAGGAGATATGTTCAATTCAATGAAGTCTCTCCTCCTCCCAAGTCTATTGAGCCTCATGCTACCTTGAATTTTCCTCTACGTTATGTTACTCCTATCTATGTTACCCCTTCCTCTCCTTTTGTTCCTACCATTGATCCTAGTTCACCTTATTATTCAATTGATCCACATGGATTTCTCGAAGATACTGTGGTTCCTACCACTCCTCTTATTATTTGGGCTCAAAAAATTCTTGATCCATAGTTTCTATGATTAGTATTCCTTCCAACACTTAGTGAACTAGATCTCAATTTTATCTTATGACTAATCTATTAGCTACAAATGATCCCTCTACATATGATAAAGCTAAATATAAACCTCAATGGGAGAATGAAATTCCAGTTGAATATGACTCTTTAATGAAAAATAAGACGTGGACTCTTGTGCCTCTTCCTCCTAAAAATAATTTAGTTGGATGTAAGTAGATGTATAAAATGAAGTTCACTACAAACAACATATTGAAAAACATAAATATCGGTTAGTAGAAAAAATATTTTCTCAACAATAAGGTATTGATTATTGAAACGTTTGCTCTAGTTGCTAAAATGAACACAATAGGAAATATTCTTTCTCTTGTTGCATCTTACAAATAGGAAATACATGAAAAGGATGTGAAGAGTGCATTTTTGAATGGTAATATTTGTGAAGACATTTACATGCAAAAACCATCTATTTTTTTTACTATTGACACTTCTAATTTAGTATGGGAATTCACTAAGTCTTTATACATGGTCTTAAACAAGAACCTAGAGCTTGTTATGAGAAAATTGATACTTATTTCTTAAAGAATGATTTTAAGTAGTGTGTATCTGATCCAAATATGTATGTGAATAAATTTGATGACTATGTTCTCAAAATAGTACTTTATTCGGATCATGTTATTATTATTGGTATCTAGATCACGCATACAGGAAATGAAGAATAATCTAAAGAATGATTTTTAAGTGACTGATTTATGGCTACTAAATTATTTTTTCCACCTACAGATTTGGCATATGGCTGATGGTATATTATTGTATCATATTAAGTATTCTAAGATATACTTTCTCAGTTTCATATGAATGATTGTAAGCATTCACCTATGCCATTCGATTCTAGTGTAAAGTTCAATTTTTATTGTGACAATCTTCTTATTGAAGCCACTTTTATCATCAAATTCTAGGGATTTTTATATATTTGACATACAATATATGATATCTCTCTTTTTCAATCAACATGGTTTTGAGGTTTATGCAAAATCCTCATGAAATACATTGAAAATAAATAAAGAGTATTCTAACATATTTACAAATCACAATGCATTATGGTATTTTCTATTGTAGCAGGACTACAATTTCACTTCTTTGTTATAAAAATTCTGATTCGGTGGGGTATGATTTAGATAGAAGTTATACTCAAAGGTACATATTTCATCTTGGTTCAAGTCTAACCTCATGGTCTATTAAGAAGTTTAGAAATATTTCTCTTTCTTCTTGTGAAGCAGAGTATAGGGAAGTAAAGGAAGCATCTGAAGAAGTAGTGTGGATATGGAACACTTTGATAGAGCTTGCTCTAGTATACAAATATCCTACCGATATAGGATGTGACCTTCATAGTGCAATTCATTATTCAACTTGCGTAAAATTCACTGTATCACTCCAAGACAAAATACATTAACTTGGATAGTCATTATATTCAAGATATTATTGTAGATGGTGTTATTTGTTTGGAGTATCATCCCACAGAAAAGAATGAAACTAATATATTTACTAGATCCATGATGGAAGCAAAGTTTGAGTATATTTGCATTATGTTGGGAATGAGATAAGTTGTCATTAGTGTGGTATTCTATTGTAATTCAATATTCACCCATTTATGGTGTTTTTATCCCATTCATCATTAAAGAGGAGAGTTGGAATGTGTAATTTTAATATTACATGTGTAATGATGTGTAGTATGATGTGTAGTATGATGTTGTATCTAGAATTTAAGACCTAAATAACTCTAATATTATGGAAAATGAGTTATCCCACATGCATCATGGATAAATTTCCTCTCATTACCATTCATTATATAAAGAGTTGGAAAATCAATTATCCTACATGTATTTTGGGATGTTATTCTTGCATACCTCTTGGCATGTAATAGAGGTGAAGGAGAACCATTGGACATATCTCATGGATTAGATTTTAATTTTATTGTAAATGCGTTGAGCATATTTCGGGTAGAGATCTCCCATAATATTGGAGATTTATGAAGAATAAAGAAGACTAAACCTTCCCATGGATATTTCCCCATATAGCTGGTGCATTGTTCTCTTATTCTCTTGTCTCTTGTATCTTACATAATTATTGTTGCTTCCATGGATAGAACAATATACTTGTAGATCATTGATAGTTTACATGTTAATGTAAATTTATTGTTGTATGTTATACATATTCTCAATATTCTAACATATCGATATCAAGATATTTGTATGAAGCCACTTCCCCAAATTGTTTCTATCATACATGAAATCAACATAAGTGATATTTTTGTATTTAATCTTTATAACAATTTTTTGTTAGTGTTTATGGTCATACTTATTGAAATCACAAGGACTCCCTACTAGAACAACAACATCATGAGTGTAGAGAAGAAGGATACTGATTATACCAACCAAAGTCATGCGAACAAAACCTACATCTTCCAATCAACCCTCTAGCTTGTCAATGTATATACCAAACAAAGTAGGAGATAAGGGAAAACCTTGGTAAAAACCTATACTAAAATTAATTTACACAACCCTATTAAAATCTATTTACACATGCAACCTTCTATTTGTTGAAACGAGTTTGGTATGCATCCTATTTAACATTCTTTATAATTTTCATTGTGCAATTAAATAATAATGATAATTCCACTTTGAACTAAAATTGGTATAGGTTTCTGAATCTAAATAAAATTAAATTATTTTCATTCAATTATATTAAGTTTTTTAGTTTTAATAGTTCAAATTGATATTTTTATTGAGTCTAAATAAAATTAGATTAATTTTTAGTTTTAACATTTTGTAAATAAAATTATCTAGCTCACTCATGATTTTGTATATTCCACTTAGTGGTAACTATGCTTAAATGTAGAGTTTTCCCCATAATCGAATCCATTTATATTGTGACCCATTTGCAAAACCTTAGCAAGTATTGTTCCTTATGAACTATTTAGTTAGAGCTCCTTTCACTCTATATATTTAAGTGTTGATAAGATTTTGAAGTCCAATGCATAATATATTATTTTTGGTATGATCTACATAGATTAATTCATTAACCTATGGCCCATATCCATTAGTATTAGTCACAACTATTCAACATCTCATGATTTTGTATAGTCTGTTTATCACTCATTACATTGAGTGATGCTCACAACTCTGAAGAAGTGGGATTGAAACTACGGAAATCAATCACAAGGAATCAAACATAAACTCTAGGCATTTCACCCATTAACCAATACTTCCCAAGAGGTCACTCATTCAAAGACTCATTTGGCTTCAACATGATTAATTGTGGAGTTTTCCCCACAACCAATTCCACTTGTCTTTATATCCCATTTGCAAATCCTTAGCAAGTGTTGCTTCTTATGAACTATTTAGCTAGATATCCCTAGACTCTTTCGATTTAAGTATTGAGAGAATTCTATAGTCCAACACATGATATATAATTTTTGGGATGAACTGCATAAAGCAACTCATTAATATATGACCAATATCCATGAGTACTAGGTCACAATTTACCAACTTCTCATGATCCATTAACTAGGGATGCTCATGGGGGTGAAGAACTTGGATTTAAACTAGTGAAGTCAATGTAATGGATTGATCATCGCCTCCCAGGGTTTTACCCAGTAGCCGCATTTTTCTAAGAGGTCATCCATCATAAGACTCCTCTGGATTAAGCGTGCTTAACTATGGACAGTTCCCCACAAGAAATACCAATTAGCTTGCTACCCCATTTGAAAAACCTTAGAAATTATTGTGCCTTATGAATTACTTAGTTAGATCTCCCATGACTCTTTATGTTTAAGTATTAGGAGGCTTCCATAGTCCAACTTATGATATATAATTTTTTGATTGATATGCATAGATTAGGTAATTAATCTAAGACCGATATCCATGAGTATTGGTCACAACTATGCAAATTCTCATGATTTTGTATAGACCACTTAGTGCTCATTCAAGGATTTTTCCTAGTAACCAGGATTTCGTGGGAGGTCACCCATCCCAAGGATCCTCTAGATCAAGTGCAGTTATCTATGGAGTTCACTTACCAATTTCACTATCAAGCTCATATTGTTTTGATCTTATTTTTGTAATTTATTTATTTTCTTCTTCAAGCTTGTAATAGTAGAGAGATAGTTTTGGTCTTCTCAATTAAGTTTAGTGGCTTCTTTGTAATAAACAATTTTTACCATAAAACGGTTAATGATGTTGATATTATGAGGGACTTTTTCTTCTACTTTACACATACTAGAGCATGCAAGGAGTATCATCTTTAGTCCACCCTCTCATTACCCTCAAGAGATTTTTACTAAAGCTTGAAGTTTCTATAGGAAGCCTCTCTTTCATAATGTTGAGAAACTTATGCTTGTACAATATTGAGTACCTTACCTGAGCTTTACCCTCCATATGTTTGAGGTTAGTGTCTAACAAAATGATAGGGTAGGGTGTACGATGATTTAAATTTTAATATTTTGTATTATAAAATACTTATGGATTTGCTCGATTTTCATCCAAGCCTCACTATAAATAATACAACCCTAGACTTCACAACCATACATAATCATTGGACTAACAAGTATTTAAAAAATATAAACATTTTTTCGTAGAACTAGATCATGGCTTATGTATAATTATTTTAAAAAACATACAAAATTCTCCAACCTCCGCTAATAATTTTCCAGACTACTGTCATAATTTAGTTCATATTGGATTTTGATTCCAAAATATTTCTATAAATATACTTATTCTAAGTTTTAGTTAAATCTTTCCAAAATATTCCTATAAAAATACTTATTCTAAGTTGTAGTTAAATCATAGATAAATTTAAATTTAGGGTTAGTGACATTTATAGACTTCATGATCACTATCTTTTTTTTATCAATGTTGAAAATCTTTTTAATTCTAAAACAAAAATATTTGAGAATTTGATGCAACTTTTTAAGGTCCAAACAATTCCTTCCTAAAAGAATAATGGATTTTACATATAGTTGTCACTTATAAAACAACATGGACATATCGCACAACTCAACTTTATTGTCCTTGAATGCAATCTCATAACTCAACAAGTCTACATGTCTATTAGATCGATAATCAAAGTTGACACAAAATATGCCAAAAACTAATGGACCTTCAACATATCCAAAACTTTATTATTTTATTAACTAACTGAAAAATAATCTCATTGATGAAAACACATTTAGTGTCATAATGTATCTTTAAATAAAAAAGATTCATAAAGTATCATAGGATTTCAAAAAAAGAACTATCATATCTCAGTCACATCTAGCAAAAGATGTTCAACCATCTATCTGAAATAGGTGCAACAACATCAAAAGTTCACCATCATCAGTCCTATAAAAACAAAAAAATCTCATTATCATCATGATCAAATCAAAAAATCTGGTAAGTCTCATAAACTGAATCCTCTCTCTGTTCTTTGATATGCCTTGCAAATCCTCGCTCCTTCCTTTGCCAAAGAATCAGCTAGACTGTTCCTTTCACGGTAGATATGCTGAAACTGCACCATCTCAAATCTTTCAGAAAGTATATGAACTTCCTGAAGAGTTAAAGATAATTCTAAATTGTGCATTCTGAATTTACCCTTGGCCCAGTTGATCACTAACTATGAATCGCCAAAAATATGGATTTTTGAATAATCCTATGATAATCCTTCATCCTGGCCAGAGTGAGTAGAAGCTTTAAAGCACAGAGTTCAACAGTATTGTTAGTACCAGCCCCTAAACCAACTTTAAAGGAGAAGGAAATTTTATTAGAAAAATAAAGTATACCTCTAGCTCCACAAATTGACGAATCCTCAGCTGCCGATCCATCAAAAAAAACCCAAGGATAGGTTTTATCAATAGTTTCTGTAAAAACAGGTCTGATTTTCAAAACATGATCCTTTTGTGGGATAGATCTCAGCAAACCAAAACTGTAAGAGAAAACCTATGAAGGTAACAAAGATTGATCTTCAAAATAGCTTTGGTTATGAGCCTTCCATAAAAACCACAAAACAATAACAGGCAATGACCTAATATGCTTAACTTGCATATTAAGACACCTGTTCTTCAAACAGTCTGTCACTAAAATCCCATACCATAAATTCCTGAAATTTAATTTATCTTCAAGATCAAGCCAAGCACTCTTACTAAAAGGGCAATCCACCCCTAGATCATAATTAGTTTCAACCTCCATTTTACACAAGTAACATCTGCTAGGACCTTCAAAACCTCTTTTAACCAAGACATCCCAAGTAAGTGCCTTTCCAGGAAAAAGAAACCAGCAAAAGATTTTAGATTTTAAGGGGCACTTAAGTTTCCACAAAACTTTCCACCACCAGAATAGTTCCAGACCAATCCTGTCCTGAAGCAGATGAACATAACCTTCTTTAGGATTGTATTTACCAGTTTTGGAAGGATTCCAAACAAGTATGTCACCATTAGTAGAAAGTCTAACATGACTATCTTTAAGAATTCCTAGATAGCCATTCCAACATAAAACATCTTGTAAATCAGATAGTCCAATAATGTTTACAGAAAGCCATCCTTGATCACTCAGATGATTCAAACCAGGGCATCCAATATCTTTGAGATGGAAAATGCCAGCAAAATATAATTTATCAAGCATTAAAGTAGGTAAATGATGTCGCCATTTATAGCCTACCCATGGATCAATACCAATTCTTAGATCAGCACCATTACCAACCTTCCATACAAGGTTATTACCAATAAGATCAAAAGCCCATGATACAACTTTCCAACAAATTGAGATATTCTTTTTCTTCTTATCAGGTACTCGAATCCATTCCAAAATAGATAGAGGATGAACATATTTATGAACTACAATCTGAACCCAAAGACCTGAACCTGTAATAATATTCCAAACACTCTTGGTTGCAAGGGGTTTAGAAAAAACCGCCAGAATTTTGAGTCCCCAACCACCTAGAGATTTAGGGCAAGCCAAATTTTTCCATGAAGTCCAAGGAAGACTAGCAGAATCCTTATGTCTAGACCACAAAAATCTAAAACATAACTTTCTAATTTTCTCAATGATCCCCATAGGGATCCATAAATGCATCGAGTAAATCGAGATAGCTTCAAGGACTACTTTAACCAATGTAAGATTACCTCCCTTGGTTAACTAGCGAAAACTCCAGTTCATAATCCTTTTTTCCACTTTTGCAATAAGCCAGTCCCAATCCTTTAGAACATATCTACACGGTTTAAGAAAGAAGCCAAGATACTTCATACCAGTCATAAGAGGTAACACAACAAAAGAAAAAATATTCTGAATAGTAATGATCTCAAAATCATCTAGACTAGAATGATATAAAGCATATTTTTTGTCATTAATCTGCATAACAGAGGCTTTACAAAAAGTCAATAGGATCTCATACAGAGAAGATAAAGCTTGTTCAAATCCATCAGTAACCATGATAACATCATCCACAAAAATTACATGAGTTAGAGAAATTTCATTTCCAAAAGGTATACCACGATAAAACCCATCACCTTTGGCACAATAAATAGCTCTATTCAATCCTTCAACTAGAATAAAAAAAAGTAAAGGTGCCAAGGGGCACCCCTATCTTAACCCCCTTCCAGCTTTAAAAAAAGAAGAAGCAGATCCATTTATAAGAACAGCAAAAGAGACAGAAGTTAAGCTGCTCATAACCCAACTAATGAATAAACCAGAAAATCCCATTTTGGACAAAAGGACCCTCAGATAAGTCCAACTAACTCTATCATAGGCTTTAGACAAGTCGATTTTAAGAATCACTAATTTCAAGTGTTCACCATGAATGGTATGTAAACCCTCCTATATGACACCCACCGCATCATGTATCTATCTGCCTGGTAAAAATCCAAACTGTTCACATGAAATATAATGACCCAACTCATGCCTAATGTGAGTAGAAATGATCTTACCAATGATTTTGTAGTAGAAATTACATAAATCAATAGGCCTGAAGTCCTCGAAACATGTAGGAAGATCAGTCTTAGGGATCAAAACAAGAAAAGTGGAATTAAACACAGCTGGAATTTTACCAGATTTTCTTGAATCTTCGATAACACAAAGTAAATCAAGTCCCATAACATCAAACATTGCCCGATAAACCTCTACTGGGAGTCCATCCAGACTAGGACTCTTATCATTCTTGCTCAAAGTAAGAATAGATTTGATTTCGTGTAAAGTAACAGGTTTAATGAGCTCTTCATTTTCTTCCACAGAAATGGAAGTAGGAAAGTACCCAGCACTCTTAACAACTTTGGGCAAATGGAGATTACTCTCCTTTTGAAATAAGGTCTCAAAGTGTTTAACCCCAGCTGCTGCAATATCCTCAAAACCTTCCACCAAATTTCCGTCATCATCAACTATTTTCTAGATAGAGTTAATGAATTTCCTATTGTCAGCAAATCTATGGAAAAAAGCCTGGTGTTTTCATTCCGACATAATAACCATAAAGCTCTACTTTTCAGTCTAGCTTCCTTTTCTCGATTTGGTAAAATCTTCCTCTTACGTGATTCTAGATCAACAAGGGAAGTTTTAACCACCTCAGAAACAAAACCTAATCCCATCTTGTGAAAATCGTCCAGAGAGGATTCAATATCCACTAAGTCCTTATTCTCCTGTAATTTCTTTGCAACCGAACAAGAGATAGAAACTTCTTTAATTTTCTTAAGATTTAAGGCAAAGTGGGCAATAGGAGACAACTCAAGGTTAACAGAGAAAATTGTCCAGGACAGTTTTAATAGGGAAACAAAATCCTCATCCTCTAGCCAGAAAGCATTAAATTTAAAGGGACTACGTGGTCTAGAATCTTTAAACAGGAATTGCATAAAGACCGGATTATGCTCTGAATCCCCTCCACTACCAATCCATTGTCTGAAATGCATATCACAATCTAGAAAATCGGAAGAAAGAAGGATCATATTAAGTCTTTTACAAATGTTTTCACGCCCAACCCTCCGATTATTGCAGGTAGGTAGTAGAATAGCAAGGGCTAAATCCACAAGTGAAGCAGTTTCCATCTGCCCAATAAAGAAATCAAATAGGATATCAACTCTAGCCTTTTCACCCCAAACCTCCAATAAACCAACAGAAAAGTTCAAATCACCACCCAGAATCAATTTAGAACTCATCAAACCCTCTATTTTGAACAGATTAATACAAAATAATTCTTTGTCCACATAAAGTCCATACAAGTTAAGATAGACAGTAGTCATATTAAGTTCAATAGAGTACAGCGTAGCGCAGAGACCAGAACCAAAAGCCCAGGCATCAATCAATTGAAAAAGTCGCATTTTCCAACCTAGAAGTAAACCCCCAGATTTACCTTTAGAGTCCACAGATAAGAACTTCCATCCACGATTCAAATACTCCATCTCAGAAACTAACAAATCACCACCACACATAGTCTCTTGTAAAAATAAAACATCAACTGTATGTTTAGCAATCAATCTACGGACTGCTAGTTTTTTGGACAAACTAGCCAACCCTCTGCAATTGAGGGTCATAGTGATCATAATCGATCACCCAAAGGGGAATGCACAGCTCTAAGTGCCCCAGGTACAAATTTATCATCGAAAAACAACATCTTATGAACCCCTCCAGGATCAAGACACGGATTATCATGCCCTAAAAAAACCCCTAAACTTGCAGAATTGGCCTTAGCACACGACCACAAGAAATAGCCTTCCGAGGGTTTAAAAGATTTTACAGGGGAGACAAGCCCTAAACTCCCTAAATTCCCCATAGGAGATAAAGTCCATCTCTTCTCTCTTGAAATCCCATCACCAGTAATCAAAAGGTTATCCAAAAGTAAGTTGGGATCAGACACAAAAAAACTGAGAGGTTTCAAAGAATCCACAATCTGAACAGAATCCGAAACCAAGTCTACACCCATCAAATCTTCCACCAGAACCTCATCCCACGCCAAAATATCATATTCCAAGACAACAGCAGGAATCTCAATCCTATGGTTATCCAAAAGTAAATTGGGATCAGAAACCTTAAAAATGAGAGAATTCAAGGAATCCACATTCTTAACAACACCCGAAACCGATTCAACTCCCATTGAAGCTTCCACCAAAACCTCATCTGAGGCATATTTATTAGAATCCAAAACAACAGCAGGTTTCTTCAACCTCCAAAAGGATTTAGATTTTGGAGCAGAGGCAGGAATATCTACTTTAGAAAAAGGTAAAGGGCATTCAGGGATTAAATGGCCATAGGTATGACATCTATTACAGCGAAAAGGAATGCCAAGATAATCTAAAGGCTGATGGAACTCAAAATACCCCTTCTTAATCAAGATATCCTCCGCTAAACCATTCCTAAGATCAAGAAGAACCATCACTTTACCCAGATAGCATATACCCAAATCAAGAAAAGAGAAGTCAACTTCCAAGAATGAACCTAAGGTGTTTCCAATCAGTTTGAAGAAATTGACTAACCAATATTCAAAAGGTAGGTTCAAAAGCTTAACCCAGATAGGAATCAGATCATACCTTTCCACCCGTGGGTCGAATAACGACGACCATCTCTTCAGTAACAGAGTCGAGTTCTGCCATCTCCAGAAACCAACAAGAATAATGGCCGCATCTGCTTCAGAATGGAACTTGAAAGCGATACACCCGTGTGGCAGGATGAAAACATCTGGGCATAAACTAATACGGTCATTCCATACACCAGCAACCCAATTTTTAACTCCATCAGCACTGATCTCCCATCCACCAAATATGCCCACCAGAGTAGTGGCATTAGTCAAGATAATGTCATTCAGACTGGCATCCTCTCTGACAACCATCATTGCAGGTTTGCCTTTCCTGATAATTTTCCCAGGCCACTTCAATCGCTTAACAACCTACAGAGAATCACATTCTTTACCAGGTAAAATCCCAGAAATCTCACCCTTAAATTCTCCCTTAAACAATCAGGAAAAACCTACTTAGCATTCAACGTCAAATCCTCAGCGGACACCAAAGTATCCACAGAGTCCCTACCCGACTCAAAAGACAAAGACCTGGATGATACCGAAGAAGAATGGGCCAAAAGACCATGAAAACGATCAAGGCAGGAATATGGTTTTATCACAGGCAAGGGAGGAATATGCAGAACGTACTTCTTAGTCACTTTTTAGGGTTTCTCGGTTTTTAGATTTTTCAGCCAATCTTTATTGCCGATGATCTCCCTGTTGATAGGAACATACTCCTTGAGTAATTGCTTCTGGCAGTTTAGACGATTGTCATTACTCGTGATCTACAGGATCGCACATAACCTTTGATCTTGGGATTTGGTTTTTTAACTTAGCTTTCTTTGGGAGTGACACATTATCTGGCTCTCCTGGATGACGTTAAGAGCTTTAAAGCACCTGGCCAGAACCCCGCCATCTTTTCGCGAAGGAGTTAAGTTGCCTCGGGGAAAGAACGCAGGGTTAAATACTTTGGTTCAGCTCGATGGTTCTATTTTTCCGTTTGCAGAGGATGTTGGAGTGGGAGAGATTAATCCGTCGATTGGCGATGCCTTGCAACCTGACCTCAATTTATCTGTGACTGATCGTATCATGTATATATACGTAACACTACTTGCCATACATCATAAATCCATTTAGACTATATCACACAATTTTGTGTTAATTTCTTTCGTAGGTACAAACTTTTTCATCAATGTTCTCATATATAACATATATTGCATTGCTTATTTCTTACCTTCGTATTACATTTCGTTCTTCACACCATAATAAATGTATATTTGAACCATATAAAATGGCATTGTTTTATCTATCTTTGTATGTACTTTTGTTTCTATCTATTCATTTAGTATTTGGTTATTTTTATGGTTCAAATTGCAAATGTTGCATATCTTTTACATTTCCGCATATTATTTTTGAATGATTTTTAATTAGTAGAATTATGAGACCCTATAATGACTAAGTATCATGCCCATTATTTTAGTTGTGTGTCTTGCACGATAAGTTATTGCTTAACCATTTTCCTTAGCTAGTGTTTAACCATTTTCCTTGTAGTGAATGTATTGCACACTCAAGGAAACTAATCGCACCATGGATTTAGATCATCAGTATGAAAGAAATTGCTTTGCAAACTATATTTGAGGGATTTGACACAATAAATATCATATTGCAAATTACTTAGGTAGTTACGTAGATTCCATTCTATGATAATGTATAGTATGAGGATTAGTTTCAATACCCAAAAATTGAGTTCTGCAATTTCATTAAGGAGTTCAAATTAATTTGGTAGTTATGAAAATTTCATTCCACGATAACTTATAGCACAGGATTATTTCCAATACCTAAAATCGCAATCCTTCGCTACTATTAAATCTTTCAATTTTGTTTTTGAAATCTTTGGTGATTATTTTAAAGAATTGTGATATTTTTTAACAAATGGTTTATGTAGGTATAACATAGCACGTGAATAAATCCATTCCTATTTGGACATGTTTTGAATATCAAAGGCGTAGAATAAGTCTTAATTCAAATTCTTTTATATATAACTAACATCCTCATACATAGTTAGAAATAATTTCACTCAGTCTATAACGCCTAAAGTGACTTCTTGCAATATATATTCAAGGATGCACTCTTGAAGAATACATAGACCGAATTTGTAGATTTTTTCAAATGAATAATGCACCAAAGATCACTTTTTCATCCTCTCATGAACCATTGTTATTTGGTGTATGTAAGTCAATTATTGTCTAAAATAACCATAAGGTTGTGCTATTCAAAGGTAAAATGAATGTCAAAGCACTAGGACAATAGTTTAGTTCCCTTCAATTTTAATTTGATGCAAGATGCTCCAATGGCGCCAAACATATGAAGATCATGACCATGAAAAATTTATGCCATAAGCTAATTTTCAAGGTTTCTTTCCCAAAACAATATTCGCCATTTTCCATTTTTTCTAATATGATTCACCCAAATTCCATAAGATTAAATATTTTTACTCTAAAAATTGCCAGAATTGTCTAAAAACTATATAAAACGCTTAATATTTTGAAAGTTTTTAAAAAAATATTGCTAGACATTTTATGGTTGGATTTTTTGTAATTAGTAACATTCGCCAAGGTTTCTACACTTTAAGAAAATTGAGGATCCTTGAAATTTTCCGTGATCATGACCATAAAAATGTTGCTTACCACTCAAGCATAGTGGGTAGATAATAACTAATAGTTTAAGGAACATTGGGACTGGGTCAATATGTGTAACAAATTGGAAATTCATGGAAACTATTATCTTCTATGCCATAAAATATCCACACATGAAATGGCAACAATTGTCGAAAAAATGTGATTGGTTAGTTAACAAATTCAAGATAAATTTCAATGCATTAGTAATTCATGTTTTCCTCGAGGAAGATGAAACAAATAATGTCTCCAAGTAATACAACATATTATACTAATAGATAGATTAAAATCTAATGTTGCTAATCATTTAAATAGTTGCATGTGGCCTTGAATTTGTTAGTATAAGGACAATCCTAAGAACGAATACAATTCCTATTTTGAACAACGTAGCATTACAAAATATTAAATTGAAGAATAAATAGACTCATTAAAGTATAGAAGCATTGCATAATATAATGATTCTTTTGTAACCACAAAAGAAGGAAATATGAGTAAATGACAACAACGAAAAAAAAAATACATACATGTGTGGTGTGACAGTTATAAGAAATCTAACCATGGCAACAAGGATTATAGTGCAGACAAATATATTTTAGCATACATCAAATAAAAGGGCAATATGACCAACAAGAGTATATTGTGACATATGTAGTCAAAAGATCAAATGTCATTGTTATCTCCTTGTACATTGAATCAACTCACTCATCATTGTTATCTTAATGCTAGTCCAAGTATTTGAGTGACTTCTTAGGATAGGGGTGGTTCCCTAAATCTTTTTTCAAAGGAAAGAGTTTTTATCTATATCCCAAGAATATAATATTTTATCAATGAAGATAATATTGGATTTATAACAAATATACAAGGTGCATGAGGTTTACCTTGTTATTTATTTACAAAAAAATAAAGGATGTTTCGTTGTATTTTAGGGGTGATTAAGAAGATAAATATCAAGGTGGGTTTTATAGGTTTCAACCATAGAAATGCTCTTATTAACCATGATACAAAAATGACTGGGAAAGGTGAGCATAGATCCATTGGTTTATTCAACATCATGTGCGACAAAAAAATAAAATGTAAAACTAACATAACTTTCTTAAATATATTTACTAGTTGCAACAACCTTGGTCCTTATTTCACAAACAAATTAAACAATTAATTTACAAAATAGTATCTGCATTGTTAGAGACTATATAGTATCATATCTCAAAACATCTCATTTATACAATAAATGCACCAAGGGTTGGAGATAATGAAATTAGTTTAATAGGCCTCATTTCTTCCATTGATAAAGTCTATTAGTTATATAATGCTTAGAATCATAATCACATTTAAGGGGAGAGGAATTAGAAGAAGAACATTGTGAATTGTTTCTAGAAAATAATGATACTCTTCTCCTTATTGTATTTCCCCTCTATTTTTCCCATTTTATCTATCGAAATAAACCTTGGATCCTCAATAATGATAAAAATACTCTCTCTTACAGGAACTTTGAAGGGAATTGGAAACTTTACAATTAGATCAAAAAACATTTCCATACCATGTTGAATTAATCTTGTCTTGGTAAAATAATAGTTAGATTAACTTGTATTTGGTCACTAATGGGTTTACTATTGGTGGTTTATAGGGTAATGAAGAAAGTATATATGGGCATATCACTATAAGACCTATTTAGGCATGTGTACCATTGGTAATCAACCTTGATTCAATGATTAATAGATTTACCATTGGTGATTTATGAGTCCATGGTTTTTGGTAACCCATGGTTTTAGCATGTGATAAATCTTATTTAAATTCTTGAGTAGGAATCCTATTATTTTGAAAATTTTATATCATAGCCATTTATGTGGGGTATATGGAGCATTGATTGAAGAGGCACATGGAATATAGTGGATGAAGTATCAAATTAATGAGTGCTTACTTTTTTTTTAGTGTAGCATATATGGATGCAAGTGAAGAATCACCTAGATGTTTCATGAGGGGAAAATCACTTTTATTCCATATACTCGATTAAAAACTTTCATAGGGTTGGTTCTTAGCCCGAGTCAATTTTAAAGGGGATAATGTTAGTTTAATCTTGAATAATGGGTTTGCTGTTGATGGTTTATGGGATCATGGTTTTGGGTAACTGAAGGGTATTTTCTACTTAGTAGGTATGCCTGAAATGCTCATAATGAAATTACGTATGAAAATATTCAAATATAACTTCCTTTTACATTTATGATTATCCATAATAATATTTTGGAAGGCTATAATATTAACTTTCATATGTCCAAGAAGCCCTTGGATATATGGGTCTCCACTTTGTGACATGCCCCCTAAGCTCCAAATCACCTGAGAAGGAAAATTAAATTGATAATTGTTTATGAGACATTGGATAAGTCCATTGGAATATCCATTGGAATATCCATTGAATAACCCCTTCATACCCCTCCATAATGGAATCAAAGGTGCCAAATTTGTATAAATTAATTGGGAATAACTTAAATCTTTGTGTGGTACGGAAACAAAGGCCTATATTTCACTTAATTTTATACATGAAATAAATTTTATATAGGATAATGGATAATCTATTATTATATCATTCATGTATCTAAGAAACTATTTCATTAATGAGAGCAAGAGAAATCTATGAGTTCAAAATATATGTGGGTCTTTGAGGGTGACATTAACAATGTATCCTCTTTTGAGGAGATTCTTAACTACCCATGATCTAGTCCACCCTATGACAACTATAACAGACACCTTCATGCCTACTATGCCTTCCTTGCTTTGCATTTTGTGGTTGGCACAAAAAATAGTGTGTCCAATATGAGTTGCATCTTGAATCCATCCTCTCTTTTTGTGGTTGGCACAAAGAATAGTGCGTCCAATACGAGTTGCATCTTGAATCCATCCTCTCTTTATCCTTGAGTAATTTTTACTACAGTTTGAAGATGTTAGAGGAAGCTTCTCTTTCTTCATGTTATCCAACATATACTTATATAATGTGTTACATATAATAAAATTTACTCTTCATAAGTGGGGGAATAAACTCTAAAATAAGAATAGGGTATTTGTATTGCTTCTAATTCTAATATTGTGTATTATAAATGCTTATTTATTTGTTTTATTTTATTCCAAGCCTCTTTAAAGATGATAAAACCCTAGAATTTACAACCATATAAAATCACTTCAGTAAGAAGGATGTAAAAAATAAAATTATTTTTTTCAATAACCAAAACTCAACTTGCCTACAATTATTTTGAAAAGTATAAAAATATTTCTAAGCTTTGGTAATCCGTTTTTCGACGTTACAATTACAATTTAGCTTATAATGGATTTCGATTCCAAAATATTTTTATGAAGGGACTTCTTCCAAGATAGGGTTATTGTATACAAATTTGGGTTGGTGAAATTTGTACACCTGATGATCATTGTCTTTTCTTTATTAGTGTTCACGATCATTCTAGAGTTAGTGGGAAAATATTTGAGAATTTGGTACTACATTTTCGAGGTACAAGGGTTCCTTTATAAAAGAAAAATGTATTTTGCATGCTAGTGTCACCAACACATCAACATGCAAACTATCTCACCAACTCAACTTTAGATTCCTTGACATCATCAATAACATCCCACAAGTCAATAGTTCTACAAGTCTACTATACATAGTGATCAAATTTGATTGCATTAAAAACCAATCCTCTCAAAACTAATGGATAATTTACAGTCATGAAATCATTGTTTCCTTAATTAACTTGGAAATCTTTTCATTGATGGAAATTTACATTGTATATTCTATGTAATTATGTAACGATACTTAAATTTTCATGAATCATAGAATCATGTTGAATGGAGTCACACAATTTTGTGTCAATCTCTTTTGTAGGATCAAATTTTATCCCAAATGTTCCCAAATGTTCTCTTATGTAGAGTCACATGATTAAATTACACTACCCATTTCTTTTGTTGTGTTTGTATTATATCTCATTTTTTACTATAGTAGTTGTGCATTTGAGCTATATAAAAAGTACATCAAGCTATATATTTTAGTTATGTACTCTTCTTTCGATTTATTAGGTATTTTTATGCTTCACACTTAGTTCAATATATATCATAACTAGACATAACTTTCATACACTTGTAAATTCTTATTTTTTTATCCTTGGACGAGTTTTTCCTAATAAAGCTATGTGACCCAATCATCACTAAGCATCAAAACTTGAATTATACTTGTGTATAGTGCAACATAGGTTATTGGTTTGATTGTTGTCTTCATAGTGAAGATATTGCATATTTTAGGTGACTAATATTAGTTTGCATAATAGTTGTGTATAGTGAAAAATAAGTTATTACTTTGATCATTATCTTCATAGTGAAGGTATTGCACATTGAAGGTGGTGAATCTTAGCTTTGTTCTAGATCATTGGCATTGAAGGAATTTCTCTGTAGACTATCTTTAGGGGATTTGACACCAATCAATGTCATATATAATAGTGAGAATTAGTTTGGTCTTTATGAAGATATTATTCTATGATAATTTATAATATGATGACTATTTCCAATCTATAAAAACTCATCCCTCCATTGTCACTAATGAGTTCACTCTTTATTCACTGAAATATTTGGTGATTATGGTAAACACTTGTGATATTTTTATGCAAATCAGTTTTGTAGGTATATTAGATGGAAAAAATAAGTCAATTTGCACATGGATATTTTTTTAGTATCAAAGTCATAGAGTTATTGTTAACTCCTTTAAATTCATTAATATATAACCAACACTTATATACATAGAAATATATACTTCCATTAGCTCTCTAGAAAATGAAATGAGTGTTATGAAATATATGATCAAACATGGTCTCTAGAAGTAACCAGAATATTTGTTTACTCAATTTGAAGACATGTCAAAGCAACAATGCACCAAACATAGGATTTCCATCCTCTCATGAACCATGGATGTCTTTCGTGTGTAAGCCAATTAGCGTCTATATTAACTATAACATTTTTTATTCAAAGCTAAAATTGATGTTAAAGCACTAGGATGATAATTTATCTCCCTCATAACTTATTTTAATGTTGGATACCTCAATCACACCAATAATATCAAGATCGTGACCATCAAAATGTTCCTTACAACCTAGGAATGGTGGATAGATATCAACCAATAATGTAAGGAGTATTGGGATCCCATCACTATGTGGAATGAATGAATTCATGAAGGAAATTCATGGAATTTATTATCTTCCATGACATAAAATTATTATCCAAACATGAAGTGGAAATGTGACATCCTAATGTCTCCCCCTAGACATATTGCATTTTTTTGTTAAGTTATACGATTGAACCTATGAATGATGTGAGACATCATAAACTATGATAATTTATAATAATAATAAAATGGATTTTAAATACTTCTGGAAACTTGATATGGGACCACTATTGCGAAAAGAGGACCAAGCTTATTAGGGATCTAGAAATTATGAGATAAGAGTTATAATAAAAAAAAAGCTAAAAATTGAACAAGATATTTAATAATTAAAAACCTAAATAAAATTGTGAGGAAATGAAAAGACACATCTTAACTGCTTCTTGGTTCAAGAAACTTGTTTTACTATGGAATGACTACTCATTGAGGCTGATGAGCTATTTTATTATTCTAATGAGAAACATGTACATCTTTTTCTTTTCTCTTCGAATTCCTCTCTCATCGTATCCCTCTGAACTTGAAAAGACAAAGAGCAAGCCCTCCCTTTAAAATATTCTAATAAGATAAGAATGTACGGTAGATAGAGGATCTTGCAGAGGTAAGGCTACCTTCTTTCCCAAAAAGGTCTGGCCTTGATTTTCCATCTGAGTACTCAGAGTTAGTTTTGTTCCAGTGGTGTGGCCTAGAAAGAAATTATTCCATAAAAAGGAAGTTGATGAAAATAAGGGAATCCATAATTCCAAGTAAAGGGAACCTAATGGCAGCATCTACTTAAATGCAAGAGCTTCACAACAAAAAACCCTAAGTCTAGTTTTCTAGTAAGCTTGGTCCATCTTGGGGGTGATATCTGGAAAGGTTGAAGGATGTTTAATCATTGCAATTCTCTATGGTAAGTTGGAACTGGGTGGTCTCTTATCAAGTCATCTGAATGGTATCCATATAAGTTATTTAGGTTGTTACTAACTAAATTGGTTCCTAGGTAATTTACTTTCCTCAATATGTGTTTTTAATTTCTAGATTATGATTGTTTCTTTTGACATAAAGTGTAGGTCATATTCAGTTTGGTAAATCGATCTGTTAAGGTATAATTTTCTTGAAGGACTAAGGAATACTTTATTTTCCTTTAGATTAGGATGCTATTAGGATGAGATAATTTACTTCTTGTAAAAAAAATATCATTACCATTATGGATAGACTAATGTACATAGGTATTCAGGGATTTGTTAGATATTCTTGGTCTTGATGTTATTAGTTTGACTATAATTATCATGTAATATCTTAGGCACATGCAAGAAAGAGATTTCAGTTAGGGTAAGATTTTCTTTCTACTCAAATTTGACTTCATGTCTTTAGACATCATGACCTTAGGATGTAGGGTAAAGCATGCATTCCAAAACTATAAAATTTCTCATGAATTAATCTATGATTACACCTCATTACAAATAGTTTCATGTAACAGACTATCTATTAAATCAGCCAGATAAGTATGAACTATCTACATGCAGCAAGCTACCTGTAGAAGCATCTTGGTGGAGAGTAGGAAAAATCAAAACCAATCTCATAATAGGGAATACAAGGACGTAGGAAGATAATACAAAGATAAAACCCTATTCATCCACATTCGATAGATAATAGTTGTAAAACCCTTAAACAATGCCCTGATGATAAAATCATTATAATAGTCACAACACCTATTTTCCTTCTTTAGAAAACACATATGATTAATAAGATGCATTAGATACAACTAGAAAACCAGTCATTCCCATATGGATCTTCAAAAAAAAGAAAAGGAACACCTCACTAGATTTAAACAAACATAATACTAAATAAAGAATCAGGTCAATATGAACTATTTTAGGGATTCTCCACAAAGACCTACGATTCATAAAACCAAATTATAAACCAATAAACATTGTAACAGTATTTACATGTATCCATTACCAATGCACAATATTTCAATAAAGAATAAACACGGAACTTAGACATCGAAGAGTCCCCAAAAAAATTCTTGCTAACCCAACACCCAAAAGAGTGAGGCTTAAACCCTCTGCCAAACATTTTTACAAACAATTTATCCATTTAAAGAATACCATAAGTGTCAAAGCATGCAACAATTAATCAAAAATATCTAAGCATATAAACCCTAACATACCAAACTATTAATACAAAACTATTTAAAATCGTTGGCTACCAAGCAACGCCGACAGGCCGATACCATCGAGAATGAACACATCATTTAACACCCAACACCTCCTCAATACTAACCCCATGCGACCATCGCTCTCTCTCCCCTTGAAATTTGAAATTCGGGATTGGTGGCTTACTAGGGTGACGGTAGACCATATGTATCCCGAAGTCCCCCTTTTTGCTTGCGCGAGATCCAAACTTTTCCAGACAAACAAGAAAAAATTCACATTCATGATAAGGAATGTACAACACTACAAAAACACTAGTGCATATTTAGACATCCTACCTTTGGGATCCTATGATGTTCTAATTGGGATGGACTAGATAGAAAACAATAATGTCATCCTAAACTGCTTAGAAAAGACCTTTACATGTGTCGATTATTCAAGAAATCCTTGTTTAGTGAAGAGATTACCTAGAAAGAATTCTATATGACAAATTTATGAATTACAACTTAAAAGGAGTGTTAGAACTGGCTGTAAAATTTCTATAGTCAGCATTCAATACTGTAATAAAGAAACACACCAGAAAATAAATGATCTTCCCATTGAAACATATAAGATTTTTTCTATAGGAAAATCCAACGTAAATATGATAGAAAGTCCATAAATGGATAAATATATAAAATTTATGATTGATAAGTCACTAGTACAAAATGAGAAAATAATGACTAAAATCTGGCTATAAATGACTATTTTTGAGTCAACGGCTAATAGTAGCTAATTTCTACTATCTTATAGCTTGACTAACCTAGTCATACTTCACTTAGTCATTAATATCTTAACTTATCAGTGATTGATTTACTCATTGATTTAGTCAAGGATTTAGTCACTAATTTAGTCATTGCTTGCAACAATTAATGACCAAATATACGACTAAATAAACTACTAGATGACAACATATTAATGACTAAGCTAAATAAGACTAAACGTTAGTCGCGCTATAAGATACGGGAAATTATGTACTAATAGTTGTATATATGTGAATTTAGTCGTTTTTGTAAACACAAATTTATGATAGGGCATGAAGGAATCGAACCACAAACCTCATGCCTATAATTAGGCACGTTCTCTACCATTGATCTAGCACTCTTTAAGAAGTTGTTATTACTTGATAATGATGATATTCAAACAATTTTTTCATCATTTGAGCATACAAAATAATGATTATCAAGTTACTATAGATCCATAATGGCTTACCATGTACTAATCCTTCAAGTTCTTCTTGCACTTAATAAATGCAATTGAAAGATTTGAATGACTATTACAAGGTAAGCGAATATTTATCTATAGTAACTTGATAATCATTATTTTGTATGATTGAATGATGCAAAATTTAAAAATACCCAAAAATTATAGGAATGATAAGCATGCATCCAATGTTAAACTATTTACTGAGTCATCTAGAATCATGCCAAGGTATCTGAATTTGACTGAAAATTCATAAGTAACTTGAAGATAGTGTTGGACGATGTCAAAAAAAGGATAATTTCAGTTTATATAGAAGTGAAGGATGGGAAAAGGGATAAAATCATCACCCAAAATGCATATGGAATAGTAAAAAGAAATATACAACTAGTTCCATTTCACATCAAGAAGAATGGGAATTAACTTTAAGTACTCTTAGCTACTAGATAAATAGAAATGAAATGAGTTGAAATATTAAAAACAATACCTTCAAGTTTTCTTGCTGACAATAAGTATGAATACTTACGTGATCATTTTATTCATCGGTGACTTAAACAACCACTAACATTCAATCAAAGAAATAAACCATGTTCAAATTGATATATAAATAAAATAAAATAAAAGTGAAAGATAAACTATACCAATCCCACTACCATTTATACCTCGAAAGAGAACTAGAAAATCTCCCACAATTGTTCAACTTTTCCAAAATGCCCACTTGGAATGCCACTGTTTAAACAAAACAAAAAGAAATTGAAAACATGAAAGTAGTAATTTACTCTAACTGTCTATTGGATGCAGATTCTCATAGATGTACTACAGAATTAGTCAAGCACATGCAATAAAATTATAAATGGACAAAAAGAAGAAAACAATGTGGTTTAGACCTTCCTTAATTTCTATACAAATATATATTACGATCACACTTTTTCTCTTAGGAGACAAGTCACTAACGAAACAATGGACATACCTGAGAGAGAGAGAGATAGGTAGTTGTGGGTAAGAGTGAGACAAATTCATACCTCAAGGTATTAATTGTGTAAATTGAACCCAAGAGATAGAACTATTACACTCACAAAATTGCTAATCAAACATGCAAAATTAACACCAAAGGAGACTGAAATTGTAGCATAACACTAATCTGTATTGAATAATTGCACAATAGACAACCTTGTGAAGTAATAGGCTGCTTCAATTTATCATTACATGAGAGAATTGAATGCATAAATATGCAATTTGAAATAGTAAAAAAGTAGGATTACCAAATCTAGTCAAATCCCCCATAGGTGCATAAAGCAGTTCCCAAATCTATGAAGATGCGCACGAATTTGCTAAGTCAAGTGGGAAAGCTAAAGAGGGATGGAAAGAAAACTCATACATGCTTTTATTTAGACAAAAGAAGGGAGGATGATGTGGGAAAAAAACAAGTCAACTACACCTACTCTAGCTTTTCCTTTTGCCTTAAATTAGAGTAAAGCAGGCAGCTTTTCAGAAAAAGTGGGCAGCTTATCAAAAAAAGTAGATATGCACTTTGGAGGATCTAGAATAAAGAATATGTGCTTAATTGGGTTTCTAGGATGTTTCCCAAGTGCTCCATGACTCAGTTTTAGCATGTGTTTACTTCTAGGATGTGTAGAAGGAAACTAGCATAGAATGGAATCTAGGAAACTAGGTAATAAGACAAAAATAATTAAATTGATGTCTAATGTAGGTAACTATGGATTCATTATTCTAACACACCCCCTTAATCCTGACTTTATGATTAAATATCAGAAAACTATAGGGCCTAGCAATAATTCTTAGTCACCCTTTACATATTGCTTTTCCATACAACCAAGGAAAGAGGCAAAAACCTAGTAGCAAAATCCTCCCTTAAACATGGACAGGAAAAAAAAAATTTGAAATGTTGTCATCAATCATGCTTCACAGCATGATCAACAATCCCTAGCAGTGATCTGAGATTGATGAAGGTTTTCTCATAAAAGACTTTGGTGAAGATTTCTGCTACTTGTTCTAAAGATGCACAGAAGAGTAGATCAGTGGTACCATCATGCACAAGTTATCTAATGTAGTGCACATGGATGTCAATGTTCTTGGTTCGTTGTCTTTGAACTGGATCACTACGGATTCGAATGGTGCTCTAATTATCACAGTATATAATGGTTGAAAACTCTAATTCAGAGCCACATTCTCCAAGTATCCCCTGCAACCACAAACATTGAGTTGCTACATTTACAACTCCTCTATACTCTGCTTCTATAGATGAGAGTGCTATGGAAGTCTATTTCTTGCTTGACTAGGTGATTGGTCCTTCTTCAAGCATGAACACATATCCTGATGTAGACTTTCGATCTATGTTTTCACCTTCCCAATCACTGTCAGTAAACCTAATCAAATCAAGATCAGATTTTGCTTTCTAGAAGATCCCATGAGTTCTTGTTCCTTGAACAAAGTTTAGGATCCTTTTGGCTACTCTCTAGTGGATCTCATGAGACCGATCCATGTATCTCAAAGCCACACTAAATGCATAAGATATATCAGTTCGAGTGTGTGTAATATAAAGAAAACACCCAATCAACTTCCTATACAGTGTATTATTTACCATAGGAGAAGAACCTGTTTCTTCAAGCTTAACTCTTGAAAGGAAGGGAGTCTTACTTGGCTTGCAATATTTCATGTTGAAATTGTTCAGTAAATCCAAAGCATACTTGGACTGATGTATTTTTATTCCATGTTTGGATTGAGCAATTTTGAGACCCAAGAATTGGATCAACAATCCCAAATCTGTCATAGAAAATGCATGGTTCATTGCATCCTTGAAGGAGGCAATATCTTTCTTTGAACTTTCTATAATCAGAAGGTCATCCACATACAATACAATAATCATCAAACAACCATGAATCAGCTTCACATATACATTAGGATCACACTTGCATCGAACAAAACTTAGTGATAGAAAAAACCATCAATCTTGGCATACCAAGCCTTGGGGGCTTGCTTGCGCCCATACAATGATTTCTTTAACCTACACACTAAAAATGGATTAGAAACAAACCCTTTAGGTTGATGCATGTAAATATTCTCAGTTATATCTCCATTTAGGAAAGCACACTTCACATCCATGTGATGCACTTCCCACTACTCCAAAGCTGCAATGGCTAGAGATGGCCTTATAGAGTCCATCTTTTCCACTAATGCAAAGGTTTCATTGTATTCAATACCATGTACTTTTGAGTAGCCCTTGGATACCAATATTTCCTTATATTTCAAAGGTGAACCATCAGCAAAAAACTTAGTCTTGAAAACCCACTTACATTGAACTAGCTTCCTCCCTAGGGGAAGATCAACCAATTCCCAAGTGTTGTTCTTCTGGAGCGAACTGAATTCTTCTTTCATGGATGTTTTCCATATTGGATCATGTGATGCATATTAATTTGTCTATGAATCTAATTCAACCATCAGATAGCACTTCTAAGAAAATAGAGGATCTTTCACACAAAGGGCACTCTCAAATTGAGATCTAGTCCTCCCGGTGTCATTCGGATTTCCATCTAGTTCCCCAGCTGCATGAATGGTATTTGCTTCCATTTTTGGTCTTGTAGGACTGTTAAGATCTACAATCAAATCATCATTATCAACATATCAGAATCGACAAACTCATTATTCTTTCCACTTACAATCAATGGATCTGGTGGTGAAGAAGACTCTCCAACTGCAACTGCTACTAAAGGCTCTTCTTGGAAATCAACACTTATTTCAATGAAAAATTTGTTAGTTCTCAAGTTTATCAGCTTGTACCCTTTTGAATATTTAGAATACCCAACAAATAGGCACTCTTGGCTTTGTGGTTGCAAATCCTTCCTCTTTTTAGTTGGAATTTTAGCCCAAACCTTTGAGCCAAAAATCCTAAAATGGGTCACATATGGCTTGTTCCCACTCCAAGATTCAAAAGGAATCATACCATCAAGATACTTATGAGGAACCCTATTATTTATGTAGGATTCACAGTTTATATCCTTGGCCCAAAACTTTGGTGGCAAAGTCTTAGCCTCCATCATGCAAGTTGCCATCTCCTAGAGTTATCTGTTCTTTCTCTTAGCAACACCATTCTGATGTGGTGTGTAAGGGATCGAATGATGCATCTAAATACATGCATATTTACAATACTAAATGAACTCACACTTGACATACTCACCACCATTGTCATATCTGAGGATCTTGAGTTTCCTACCAGACTAGTTTTCAACCAAGGCTCTAAAGACTTTGAAGAGGTCAAAAACTTTAGACTTATGCTTTAGGAAGTGAACCCAATAGTACCTAGAAAATTCATCTATGAAGGTCATTGCATATTTGGCTTGACTCATGGACATATGAGGGAATGGACCAGCAATGTCACTATGGATTAGCTCAAGAGGTTTAGAGGTTCTCTCATGACTAGCTTTCTCATACTTGTGCTCTGGGTGTTTTCCTAGGATACAACCTTGAAAGACTCCCTTAGAAAATTATATCTTTGGTAACCCTATGACCATATATTTTTCACTCAAATCAAAAAGATACATATAGTTAAGATGGCCAAATATTTCATGCCAAATCTTTCTTTCTTCATTAGCATGAATCAGAAGAGCAGACACTACTACATTTCGATCCAAAATCCGATGGCACGTGGATTTCTCTTTTTAAACCTACCAAAAATCACAAAGTTAAATTTTTTTTTTGTAAATGTAACCACCAGCATCGCTTAAGCGACGGATATTCTCATAACCGTCGGTTAAACGACGGATATTCCCATAACCGTCGCATATCCGACGCTTAGGCTAAATACTTACGTCCAAGCACAATACTTTTTATCAAAGCATAGCGGTTTTTTTTTAAGGAAAAGCTCTTATTTTAACTAACCGTCGCATATCCGACGCTTAGTTTTAAATTGAAAATCGTATCCGTATTATTGCCGCGCTTTCCACTTCACTTGCAAATGCTAAAGATCTTGGAGAGTGGATTGGTGCTACTGCACATGGGCTTTTCAATTTTCCACCTGGTGTGCGTCCTGTACCAATTGAGATCCACATTCAAGGGATTGATATAGCCAACTTCAAGGCTCGAATGCAGGCAATGACCAAGCCCTATACTTCGACATGATTTAGATTGAAGAGGGGCTTTGCAGCACACCGCGGGTCAGAGCTCTGCCTATTCTTCTTCTTTCTTGCTGAGGAGGGTGCAGACAGACACCTCTCGTGGGTTTTTTCTCACCATTAGGTCTCAGGAAGAGGAAGGAGAGCAATATCAGATCGGTCGGGTTTTCAAGTCCTTCAGAGAGATGGCAGGGGAGAAGCCCAAGACAGGCAACGTGTGGAATACAGTGAAGCCATTTGTCAATGGAGGAGCCTCTGGTATGCTCGCGACGTGTGTCATTCAGCCCGTGGACATGATCAAGGTGTTTGCTTTATGTCTTCCTGTTATTCTCAGATTTTTGGTATTTTTTTTCTCCCTTATTTTCAAATCAATCAAAACTCATCCTTCACTCCTCGGCGATAAGCAGATTTTGGTGTTGGGGTTGTTAGTCCTGCTAAAGCATAAGCCAGCTGACAATCCTCTACAAGTCTGATAAATGCCGTATTTACCGATATACATGCCGTATTTGCCGATCTTTGTCCTAGTAGCATGAGCCAGCTTCATAACATATACAATATATATTTTCCGTATTTACTGAGTTTTTTCCTATCACTAGATAATTTAACACCTGGCATAGTCTGATAGGTCTTGCCCCTCTGTATCCTCTATTTTATACGCACCATTCCCCAGCGTGCGATTCCTCCCGGCCATAGGATAATGAAATAAGGCCTTAAGCCCCAGTGATGGAAAACAAGCCTTCAGAGACAAAGAAAATAATAATTCTTCCTCTCTAATTTCCACTGGCTAGTTCTTCCCCCTAGTGTGCCTCATCAAACAATCCCAATACCCCCTGGCTTAATATAATACTAGCATGCACCAAACACCACAATGGATTTTCTCTCTGTGGGAGCTTTGGATAGGGAAGATCTAATTGGATAGGAGTTAATAAGTTGGAGCTTCAGACTCAGATTTGGTGATTTCATGGATATTATTTAGATTGAGGATTTCATGGACATTGACTCAGATTTGGTGATACCTACAAACTTATGATTCAGATTGAGGATTTTCAAT
>LPNX010654033.1:38197-129071 GCA_001517045.1 Pseudotsuga menziesii | reverse complement strand
ATTGAATGAGCAGAGAGCCATGGAGATTAACTGGATTGTAACTATTTATTGGTTGATGGAAGCAGGTAAAGGTTACAGATTCATCCCTCTCTATTCTTCCTCACTCTGCATCACGGGTATTGCTTGTCACGCACGGGTATGGTCATAAGTCAAGCTAATGGGTCTGGTCAGAAGGAAGGATTCTATGTCTGGCTGGCTACCAAGGAGAGAAAGAACGATCTAGAAGAAGAGTATGTAAACTAATCCGCCCCTCGCTGTTCTCTTCATTACCAACCTGGCTAGATGATCTATGCTAATTGGTGTTGGCTATGATTACGGAGATTACCTACAGCTGCTGTCGAGATATAGAACGAACGATAAAAAAACCCAGTCATTCCCTTCCACTGCTGTGGAGATATAGGAAGATACACAAAGTGATCTGCAGAGAGAGCAGAAAAGAAAAGAAATGGATTACCGCCAGTCATCTTGCCGAGCAGAGAAAACCTTTTTGGTATCTGCCCCTTAATAGCTATAGAGCTAGATAGCAGAGAGAGCGGAGAAGAAAAGATATTAATTCCCGCACCTGTCCTCCAATCTGTATTTTCATGTTTTCAATGAATTCTAATTTTTTTTTTAAATTTTAACAAGCGTCGCTTAAGCGACGGTTCTACTTGTCGCTTAAGCGACGATTAATGGTTATATCCGTCGCTTGTCCGATGGTTTTTCAAGCTTTTATGTAGTTTTTTTAAAAAAAATATTAACTAACCGTCGCTTTTCCGACGCCTTTTTGGATCTCCATCGCTTATCCGACAGTTGTAGGTGTCGCATATCCGATGTCGTACGTTGATATTCGTCGCTTAAGCGACGGTTATGAAGGCTTTTTTTAAAAAAAAAATTCTACCGTCAAAAATATTCGGTCGCTTAAGCGACACTTGACATTTAAGCGACGGTTACATAGGTGTCACTTAAGCGACGGTTATTTAAGTGTCGGCTAATCGATGACAAGTTTCCGACGCTTAGAAAAAATTCAAAGTGTCGTACATGCGACAGAAAAGTGTCGAAAATCCGACATGACGGCCGTCGGATTTTTGGTCAAAATGTAGTAGTGAGAGGGGTTTGAGTAGGGTAGAAAATGGGAAAACTTGTTTACCTTCGAAGTGTGATCAACAACACCTTTTTCTATGACTTTACCATTTGAAATGTTAGTGATTTCAACATCATCAGGGGAGAATATGACCTTCTTTGGAGACCCTGAATGAGTCATCTGGTACACTGACAAGAGATTGGAGGCAAGACCTGGAACATAAAACACATTATTGAAACTACCATGGTTAAGATAAATCCTATCCTTCCCAAAACTGTAAGTGAGAGAGTCATCTGCCAAAACTATTGGTGGCCCTTTCGACATGTCAAGAGAGGAGAATGTCTCTTTTGTCAAAACCATGTGTCTAGAATCTCCAGAATCTATGATGAGGCTAGGTGAGCTTGATGTTCCAGTAACCAAGGCATGTACTCTCTCTCTGTCCTTTGAATTTGATCCTCCTTCCTTCTTCTTTGAGCAATTAGGAAGGGAGATGTTATTCTTCTCCAGGAGTTGGGTCAACATGTCAATTTGCTTCTTCATACAAGAGCTCTTGGGATGATAGCCCTTACTGTAGTATGCGCACTTTCTCATTTCTCCTTTGTTCTTCTTCTTCTGGGAGTTCTTTTTAGAATTTGGGGCTCCTATTGAGACTTAGACTTGTCTCTCTTTTGTTTAGGTGGTGTTTTAGCTCTTTTATTGATTTTTGAATCCACCCTTGAATCTCCAGCAACCAAAGCTTGGACTTTGGAAGGTTTGAATGTGCCCATCATCACCAAATTATCTTGCTCTTGTGTGAGGGATTCCATGAACTCTGCAATATTAGGAATCTTCCAGGCTCGAGTTGTCAACTTTGTGGCATGAAAGGTCGAAACAAACACTGAATAGTTAGGACCAGCTTAGAGAGTATGTCCAATACTAGTTTCCCTTTCTTCTTTTCGATCCCACACTGTTTCAACTACAAAACAAGGGCCTTAAACTTACAAAAGTAGAGTTGCAATGATTAGAAGCTACATGGACTCAAGGAGATCAGCTCATCCTCGATTTTATGTCCTCTCATCTCATTAGTATTTCCAAAAATATCTTCTATATTCTCCCACACTTCATTAGGTGATGTCAATCCATCAAGTTGGAAGAGGAGGTCTCTTGAAATGCTCAGACACAAAAGACCATAGGCATCATCCCTCCTATTGTGCCATTTAATTTTCTCTGCAACTACATTGGGCTCTGCCTCAGTTTCCATAGTCAGCCTGTAGAGACCTTTCTCTCTCAACAATATCTCCATCTCATATTTTCACTCAAAGAATCTGAATGGAGTCAAGATGATCTTCTGAGATTGGTCCATAGCTCAGAAATTATGCCCTCGAGTCAACAGAATGCGCTTTGAGTCAATGATGTCGAACCTGCAATAGAAATTTAGAAGGAGAGAAATTGATCTACAAAGGCTCTGATACCATGTATAAATTGAACCCAAGAGATAGAACAATTACACTCATTAAATTGCTAATCAAACATGCAAAATTAATACCAAAGGAGACTGAAATTGGAGCATAACACTAATATGTATTGAATAAGTGTACAATAGACAACCTTGTGAAGTAATAGGATGATGCAATATATGATTAAATGATATAATCAAATTCATAAAGATTCCATTTGAAATAGTAAAAAACCAGGCTTACCAAATCTAGTCAAATCCCCCATAGGTGCATAAAGCAGTTTCCAAATCTATGAAGATGCTCACGACTTCAATAAGTAAAGTGGGAAATCTAAAGAGGGATGGAAAGAAAACTCATGCATTCTTTTATTTGGAGAAAAGGAGGGAGGATGATGTGGGAAAAAAACAAGTCAACTACACCTAGTCTAGCTTTACCTTTTGCCTTAAATCAGAATAAAGCAGGTAGCTTTTGAGAAAAATCCAATACACGCTTTGGAGGATCTAGAATAAAGAAAACATGCTAAATTGGGTTTCGAGGATGTTTCCCAAGCGCTCCATGACTCAGTTTTAGCATGTGTTGCCTTCTAGGATGTGTAGAAGGCAACTAGCATAGAATGGAATCTAGGAAACAAGGTAATAAGACAAAAATAATTAAATTAATGTCTAATGTAGGTAACTATTGGTTAATTATTCTAAAATTAATCAAAACAATCTAGAAATGAGGATGAACTTTCAATCCCATTGCTGGAATAAATGACAGAATTTTAGGATAGTCATACATAAAGCAAATAGAAGCTCATTTCAAATGTACAGAGGTAGGAAGCTTCTTCCTGATTAGTAATGTATCAGGACTGGAAATAAAAACAAAAAAGGGAATAAAACAAGTCTCATGCTAAGACTTCTAAGCCATAGTAAAATTTTTATTTTAATCCGGACATATCTGGTCCATATTTGTTTCTCATATAATGAAAAATATCATGAAGAAAACAAATACATAAGTGAAAAATAACTTTCCTTGAGAAAATTTATATTCCAACCCAGGCCTGTTTATAGCTCTCATTTCAACTTCATCCATGTATTTGTCTTCTAAATGTAAGGAAATGATTTCTCACAGTAAATTGTCTTTACCATAATATCCCTAAGAAGGATGCCATCCAACCTTTAATTCATCCTAAGCCATGTGTTATCCTTTTCTAACTCCAAATTGTACTTCCCTTTTTATTTTTTTCATTGTTGGGAAAGAATGTTGGTATTTCTTCTTACAAGGGACAGTAAAATAGTCTTTGTACATTGTGAAACTTCATTTCAGTTGACTATACAAAAACTGTTTAGAAACCTAACATTTACAAGAATCTAAGAAGAGAATAAAAAACATCAAGAAGAATCTAATCTATAATATTTCCAGATATATTCAACTCCAACTTATTATTACAAAAATCAATGGTAATATGGATTTCTCTATCATTTTCAATGCCCCTCCATTTCACCTTACCAAACAGATTTCCTTACTAAAATCCTTCTTTTTCCATGTCACATCATGTCACCAATGTAATTCTTACCCATGCTAGATGCCTTTCAGATGTTAGGAATATTGCCCCTTGTCTTGACCATGAGACAATGGTAATGTTGGGCTAAAGGATCCTTGCAATGGGTATTATACCATCCTCAATGCTGCTATGTGAATACTCGTTACAAATATTTTATATTTTCATGAACAGATCTTTGCATTATTGTGAGAGAAGTATACAATGGTCCAAAATAATTATTTCCATGTAAATTATAAGCTACCCAACTAACCAGAATACAAAATAAAGTAATGCCTCTTGTTTGTTTATTTGATCTAATATTTCCAACAAATAGTTCTAAGTCAACAAGGTCTTGAATTCCCATCTCGTTGTTATTCAGCAAGTCTAACAGGATATTCTTATATAGGGTAGGACATGCCATATCATTTTTACATAATTGATTAACTGTCGAGAATCCAAGACTCATTTTGGCTTCTCTTTCAACTTCATTTATTGACTACCAATCAACTTCCAATAGATTGAGTAAATGGTATCAAACCAACTTGCATTGTACTTGGGAAACCTAAGAGATGGTAAACTCCACAAGATGGTGACCAAGTTGCAACAAAAAAAAATATTTTTTTGTTACATTAATCTTTTGTGGATGTACAAATTATTTATACTAAATTCTAATAAAATACACCAACGTTGTTTTATTTGCTTTGCTTCCTTCAAGGATCATAGACTTGTACACTTTCTGGTGCTTGTTTTCCTAGAATTTATTATATATATTATATAACGGAAAGGTTCATTTCAGAATCCAAACCTGACACAAAGTAGCCTCTACACCTTCCACAGAATCTGCCTCTTTTTTAATCTCCTTTGCAAGCTTCTCCACATGTCCATACATGGAATGATACCTCAAATAATATTGTTTAAAGAAGGTCATTACCTGCATGGAACTTGTAGAAATTCTACTATATGCATGTTGAATGGAAAGATATTGAATAGCTATGTTCTCTTTCATCAATTATGCATTTACAACTGCTCTTTAAGACTTTAATACTTTAATTTCAAGTGGTCAAACATGAATTTACAACTGCTCTTTGGCATCTTAAGTTTTCAAATTGTGCTATGGCTCAATTTACCTAGGCGTATACTTATCTTTTAATTTCAAATATTTGAAATCACTATCACTGAAAAATCATTGAATCAATGGGAACAATAAAGAATGACATCTAGAGAGATTTTTGTTGTTTCTAGGTGACTTTAAACAATTTTTTGAAAATGGAATGTAATGCATCATAAAAGGAATCCTTTTAAGGTTCTTGTTAACATGTTATGTCTTTAGTAATTTTTTTGTTTAAGGAGCCTCTCTAGAGTTCCCGAACTCATCTTAATTCACACTTATAATTTATGTGGTATTGTTTGTACAGGGGTGGAACTTTACTGTGCACCAACAGTTGATGGAAGAGAGTCATGGAAATAATCAATGCTCCATATAGCTCTGGAAGGTGGATGTTTTGTTATCTCAGCTAATCAATTCTGTAGGAGAAAAGAATACCCTCTTCCATGATACTATCTCTTTGGAGGTTCAAATGATAATACCTCTCCAGAGACTATTAAACTAGTTAAAGTACCATACGTAAAGGAGAAAACAATGTGGTAAGATATATAACAATGACCTTCTAGCTCTGGATATGATTGGAAATGATGTTGGACGGTATGAAAATATTCCTGCAACATACGAAGATAGAGGTATACACCTGGAGAAAATATTCACAAAAATATGCCCACCTGACATTCTAGTAATGCATTCCTTTGTTTGTTGAATGAACTGCACACATAATCTCAAAATTCCCTCCAATCTGAGTACTAAACATGACCTCGGAAATGCTCTCATACAAATTCTGCAATTTTTTATAAGAATGCTCGCAGACCTATTAAAATTTTTGCTAGGATCAAAGAACATTCCTGCAGGAACCATGCACATAATATGCTTATCTGGGAAGTGGATGTAGTCAAAGGAATGCACTTTGAAATTATAGATATATAATTGGACTTGGTTCATCCGATATGCAAACTTGTGAAGCTATAGATGCATGATCTATGTCAAATATTGGAGAAGGATTTATGCCCACGGGCTTAATTGCCTACTTGGTAGAAGTAGAGTATCCATAGGGATAGTGAGACTGCCATAAATATATGGAAGAAATTCCTTCCTGGTTAGAAGAGATTCTTGTCTGCATAATTCCAGTCCAAATTAAGCCCGCGGAGTCTGGAGAATGACCTTAGAATGCATGTAGCACTCAAAATAGATGTTTGCAGTCAAATGGCATGTGTGCGCAGGTGTTGATGCCTGTTGCGAATTGGAAATGGCCACAGATGTCGTGGTTGAGCAGCCAAAATTCTTTAAGGAATTGGGAGATTTGAATAAATCAATATAATTCATTTTTTTGGTTGTCCAATATAATTTCTTCATGCCTGCAAGACATGAAAAAATCCTTGTAGGCTTTAGCAAGTTACATACAAACAAGTAGAAATCTGCTAGCAGACTGATAAATTTGTAATACCTGCATCACTGACTAAAAATGCATGCAGGAGGTTGATAAGAGTTTGAAGGAGATGGAAAAATTCCTGAGATAACCACAATATATGAAGGAATGACTGGTATTCTTTGTAAAAACATACTTGGGCCTTAAGAGTTATGTCTGCAGTCTATGGAGATAGTTTGTATCATATCATTCTAACATTAATAGCTTAATGATGAGTGTCTTGTTCTACTGATTGTTCAACAACAGATGGGGTCATCGATGAAATATTAGCATAATTAAATTCCTGTAGAAGTTCACACACCTCAGAAAATGCAAGCCACACCTTGAAGAAATGTCAGCAATCATTACAAAAATTCCCACAACATCGTTCCAAGATACATGTGACTTGAAAGAAAATGCCAGCAATAGTTGAGAAGCTCCTCAAGTAGTTCAAATACAAGATGGGTGTATTCTGTTAGGTGGCACTATATATAAGGTGGATAAACAACTTACTTTCACAAAAAGATCAGTCTCTGTAGTATATCAGATAGGGGGGAAATTAGTTTACATGAAAAAGGGAGCTTGGCATGTTTGAAGGAGAACAACAGTTTGCACCTTGAAGAGTGTTGATTGACATGAGGAGAGATGACGGTAAAAAACAAATTGAAAATAAGTCTAAGAGTTTACAATATATGTTATTCTTAGATTTATATTTTTTCTCACCCATTGAAACATTGTCATCGTAAGTTTCTCATCGAAACAATAAAAAATACCAACAATGTTTGTGAAACCATTTTTAATAATTTCATTCAACTAACAGACAGATAAAGAAGGTGATGCATATAGTGGATGAAGAACAACTGATTAATTTGTTCTCTTCTTTTGGCAGAATATTTGAAGACAAAGTCATCAAGGACCATGTGAATGGTTCAAGCAAAGGTTATGGTTTTCTAAATTTGATGACATCCATTGAGGTGTTCAACCTACTTCACGTATGAATGGTTACAGGTTGGAAGGAAAAAATTTGGCTGTAAGATTGGTAAGACAACTTCCTTCTTGCTCTGAGATGGGACCTGAAGAAGATGTTTACACTTTTGATAAGAAACCACCAAGATTTCCCATCCATTCTGGTGATTATGCACATCCATCATGGAGTGCTCCAACTAGGCATATATCATCACTACCTTATTATCCTTATTCTAATAACAATGGTTCTGGTATAATATCCCATAGTGTCAGTCCTTTCCAGTGAGCTACTTTCAACAATCTTCCAGCTACTTCATATTGCACATATGTTCCTAACAGATGCGACTACATTTTACAGAAATGTCTAGTGGAATGCAAGGGCCACCTAAATCTCAATTAATGCTATGCAATGTGCATGATTCCTCAACTTCAAAACAACGTATCCATTGAGATGATGGTATGACCCATTTTTCTCCAAACCAAGCCAGGATGACTACAAATCAACGCTATGTACATCCATCAATTACAGTTACCAAGGATATGTATGAACATAGTTAGTCAAGCAAATGCAATAAAATCATAAATGGACAAATAGAAGAAAACAATGTGGTTTAGATCTTCCTTAATTTCTATACTCATGTATATATCACAATCACACTTTGTCTCTTAGGAGACAAGTCACTAACGAAACAATGGTCATACTTGAGAGAGAGAGCTCGATAGGTAGTTGTAGGGCAGAGCGAGACAAATACAAACCATAAGGTCATAGATCAATATTGTCAACCTCAAAGGTGGTCGCAGTTCATCATAACAGACTCAGTAAAGAACATGGCATGCGCTAGTAGGATGCCAATAGGATCCAACGCAATATAATAATAATAAAAATAAAACACATACATGAAAATATAACTAAAACAAAAAATCGATATGCAAATGCAGCTCTCGACCCACCTTTGTTTGACACCATTCATGGTCGATTTTCCTAAACTCACGGAGCTTTCATCCTCCAATTTCATATATGACTACTCAACCACCCCGTTGGATCCAAATAACCAATCCAAGAAGACCGTTGGCGGCATATAACCAGTCCAATAGACCGTTGGTGCCAAATAATTTGCGTTGGTTGGTAGTGTGGAGTTT
Source organism: Pseudotsuga menziesii (assembly GCA_001517045.1). Lineage (NCBI taxonomy): Eukaryota > Viridiplantae > Streptophyta > Pinopsida > Pinales > Pinaceae > Pseudotsuga > Pseudotsuga menziesii. The sequence goes on along the minus strand of LPNX010654033.1, from coordinate 120,428 downwards.
TGGTGGGTTCTAAGGGGCAAGTAGTTGTGAATTTGGAGTGGAGGCAATTTTTGTGCATTTATTAGGCCACCATTTATACCCGTTGAGTAAATTGTGGTGCCTATTAACCATTCTTAAGGGTTTAGAATTTTGGTATTTAATCGTTAGTGCTGCCATGGATAAAAGAACCTAAAAGCTCTTGAAGAGACATAAGAGACATGACATGAATTCTGCAGCTCTAGAGTCAACATCACATTCTTCCCTTACAAAATGATAAAAAAACTTAAACACCAATACAAATTTGATCCATTTTTATACTTATAGATCTAAATTTATATTAGATATATACATTTTTTAATCCTATTCAAAGTTTAATAAAATATTAAAAAGGGGGTTGATTTGTTTTTAAAATCAGAATTATATGTTTTTAAATTATTCTTCCAAAGACATAAAGGATTTAACAGCCTTGAATACCCTCAAGGCCCCATATTAAACAGTTTAAACAGTGTTATTTAAGATCTAATTTTTTTACCAAATCCAATAAAAAAAACACTATTAAACAATTTTATAAAATATATAAACATTATTTTAAATAAATAATCAAGATTTTATTTATCAAAAATACAAATAACATGTTCATATCGAAACATTTTTCAGTAATCCATGATCTTGAGCATAGTTGAAAGTGTCATTAAAAATGTGTCCAGACCATGTTTGTAAGAAAAGCCAATATCCAAGAGTTTCTTAGAAAAAGTTTGTGTAAAGCATGGTATAAAGACACCATCTTCTTCTTTTTCAGTACCCGATCTGCAGTAACAAAACATGAATTATCCCACCGTCACAAAACATTAGCATTATATAAAAGTGTGCTGATCAGAATTTTACTTATACAAGAAGATTGCTTACTTGGACTGCAGATTGAGATATTGTGGATAGTGTTTGTGAATGAAATCCGCTAACTTAAGAACAGTGAGAGAGACAGCATAGCAAATATGTCGGCCTTCTACATTTGGTTGCTCCATCAGAAATATATGGGCCTCACATACGTCATCTATGTGAACTAATGGTATCGATCCCATGAAGGATTGACACAACTTGAGCCCTTGGTAATGATCTTTTATTGCATAGAATGTAATTAGAAAGATTTATAACCATACATTTTATGAATCAAATTCTTTAAACTATAAACTATTTTCTAATCTTTAAAAATTTGATAGATTCAAAATTAAAATAAATCTGTAGTTAATTAAGTAATAAATCAAAGATAAACGAAACTTTGTAAAATGATTAAATGCCCTATAAAGTACCTTAATGTTGGAAACTAAAAAGAAATAGAAGAATTAAAGAACATGAAATACCTGTAGTGAGGCTTAGTATTTCTCCGCAAGAGAAGGGTAATGTTGAAGTAATCCAAGGTCCACCTACATAACCTGATCCAATTGTCACAACGTCCATTTCGGCATTTGATCCATACTCAATCGCTGCTTGCTCGGCCAAGGTCTTGGTCACGCAATAAAACTGCAGATGTACCCATTTTAATCTCAGTACCTACATTTTGATATCATTTTTTTTACTACAAATTGAATTATACTCACAGCAACAGGATCTTGTTTCCTTCTCATGAAATCCACAGGAGTCCATCTAGATTCTTCCAGACTGCCGCCTCTAATAAGTTCTCCCTCTTCGTTAAGCGGACAAGCTGCTGCCAGCGACGAAGTATAAACCACGCGCTTCACCGATTTAGCTCGTGAACAGGCATTCAACACATTCAACACTCCCTTCACAGCAGGCTCAACAAAATCATCCTGTCCCAGGATTTAATAAGAAAAATAACTGTAAGATCTAATCGCCCTCTGAGTAAAGTAAATTGATATAAATTACCTCGGAGAGCTTGGAGAAGTCCATAGGACTGGGTACGTGGAACACTCCTTCACAGCCCTCTACAGCGGAGTCAAAGCTGCCCTCTTCGCATAAATCTGCTGCGAGAGTTTCAGTCTCTCTGCAGTCCTCGGCAGGGTCAGCAGAGGCCCAGTTTTCGCTGCGTTTTCTGCATGCAAATAAATTTTAGACAGGCCCACGGCTAATTTACTATGATATCTTTACTCTGGTATTTGCGACAAAGTGATACATTAATAAGAGCAAAATCGATGTAAGAGTAAATGTACGTGGGTCTCTGAGTGTGGCGTTGACAGTGTAGCCTCTTTGGAGAAGTTTCTTGACGAGCCATGATCCGATGTATCCCCTGCTCCTGTAACGCACACCTGCACGCCCACTCTACTTTGCTCGCCTTGCATTTTGCATTTTCTGGTCAGGTAAGGGAATAACGCATAGAATCCGAGAGAATAGTATCGCGTATATTGATACATCAAATGTCCATATAACGCCGGAAAATAAGGTTGCCCGAGACAGCTAGGACGCATGGGCCTTATCCAAAATGTATGGATGGACACGGTTTTCGATTCTTACTTTTCTATTTTTGGTTAATAAAATGTTTCTATTTTTCGTTAATAAAATGTTTCTATACCATGTTTAGAAATTTTTTTAACAATAGGCAATATTGGGCAGTTGACACGATTGGTTATATATTTTTTATTCATGGTTATATATTTTTCATTCAATTTTGGGAGGATTGCTTAAAGTATTATTGTTTATTGGTGCTATCTCGTTAAGCTAGCTTTTTCTATTATTAATTCTATCATAGCAAAGATCTTTCATTTTTTATGGGTAAGGTTTCGATATGAAAGGAAAATTCGTTTGGTTTCATTGGAGATTCTCGCTACTTTAATTCACGCGGGAGGTTGGGTACTAAGGACTTGTCTTTATTTAATACAACACTCTCTTTAAAAAATATGTGGAGATGTGGTGGAGATATCTATTTTATCTATGGTCTTGGATTAGATTAACATAATTTGATGTGAGGGGAGTCTCGGTGGTTTGGAATAGTTTTCTTAAAGTGATCCATTGGTTAAAAAAAGGAATTTGTCATGACGATAAAAATGTTATTATTGGAGATAAATATTGTTCTTTTCTACCTAACGAAATTTTTGAACATCTAGACTGGATTGAAATGAAGACTCTGGATATGCTAAAAAGTCCTAAAGGGTCTGTCTTAAAGGGGGGATAGTGGCTAAATGCAAGAGACCTAGGTTTTATTGGTAAATAGAGAATGCGTGTACAAAACTCGTGCGCATTATAGAACTACAAAACGTGCACGCGTTATAGAACTACAAAACGCATGTGCGTTGTATAGAGAAAAAAATATAACACTATATCCAATACATCAAATATATGGTTAATAGTTTAGAGTGGGTGTGGAAGGGTCAAGCGCCTATGAGGATGTTGGAAGTTCACATGGGGATGGTTAACAGTTGAGAGGGGGCGGGGAAGGGTCAAGGGCCTAAGAGGATGTTGGAAGTTCAAGTGGGGATGGCTAATAGTTGAGAGGGGGTGGAGAAGGTTCAAGAGCCTAGGAAGATGTTGTAAGTTTGAGTGAGTATGGTTAATAGTTGAGAGGGGGTGGGGAAGGGTCAAGGTCTTAGGAGGATGTTGTAAATTCAAGTGTAGAAATATGAATGGAATGGGGGCATTGTGGGTTACAAGAGTGAAGGGGAGTGGGGACTGAGAGCACTATTAAGAGGAGAAGCGGTGTTGAAGACATATAGGGTTAGAAGCAGTACGCAAGACTTGAGTGGTGAAAAGGGATAATGTGAAGGGGAGGAAGGGGGTGATGGTTTGATGAGAGAGGAAAAGGAGGGGGAAGTTGAAGAGATGGGAATGAGATGTGATAAAATAGAGATAGGGGTCATAATGAGGTAGGCGGTTGAGGGGAAGGGATAAGTTGAAAACACACACACACACACACACACACACATATATAGAGAGAGAGAGAGAGAATAAGATAAAGAGGGAGGAGGGGAAGTGAGGGAGGGATGGAGATAGAGTGAAGGAAATAGATAGTGAGGGAGGGATAGAGGGTGTGGGTGTGTGTGTGTGTCTAGGGCACGTCCGAGGGTAGACACAAGGAGAGAAAGGGGGAAGGGATACACATGTATAGGGATATCTAGAGAGCGTGAGAGAGAGAGAGAGAGAGAGAGAGAGAGAGAGATGGTGTCAAAGACCGAGGGGGGATGGTTGATCGATGGAGAGAGAGGGAGGTTTTGAAAGAGATAAATATGGAGGAGGGTGAAAAGATATAGGGAGGGAGGGATACAATTTGAGAGAGAGAGAGAGAGAGGATATGGTAGAAGGATACTGGCATGGAGGGTTGGTAATTAAGGAAGAAGGGAGGGAGAGATTGATAGAGCGAGGTAAATTGAAGGTGAAGAGAGAGGGGGACACACACACACATAGATTATGTGGGAGAGAGGGGGATGGGTGAGCGATGGAGGGAGAGGAGGAAGGGTGAGAAATAGAGAGAGAGTGATGGAGGGAAGGATAGTGAGGGAGGTATAGAGAAGGTGAAGAGAGGTTAGGAGATATAGGAAGTGAGGGAGGGACACACACACATAGATATGTAGAGAGAGGTAAGACACACACACACACACACACACATAGAGATTGTGTGGGATAGAAGGAGGGAGCGATGAGTGACAAAGAGAGAGGGGGGAGGGGTGAATGATAGAGAGAGTGATATGGAGGGAGGGATAGTGAGGGAGGTATATAGAAGGAGGAGAGTGACTATGAGAGAGTTGGGTGAGGGAGTGACACACACACATATATAGACAGAGAGAAGGGGGAGGGACACACACACACCCATGGATTGTGTGGGAGAGAGGGGGAGATGGGTGAGCGATAGAGAGAGAGGGGGGATAGGTGAGTGATAGAGAGAGAGAGAGTGGTGGAGGGAGGTATAGACAAGGTGGAGAGAGATTATGAGAGAGGGGGAATGAGGGAGGGCCAAACACACAAACATATAGAGAGAGGGATATTGTGTTGGAGGGAGAGGGGGTGGGGTCAAAAACGATGAGAGAGGGAGGAGGGAGGAGTAATAGAGAGAGAGTGATGTAGGGAGGGATAGTGAGGGAGGTGTAAAGAAGGTAGAGAGAGGTTCTGAGAGATGTGGAGTGAGGGAGGGACACACATAGACATAGAGATAGAGAGAGAGAGGGGGGGAGGTTGTGATAGAGAGAGGGGTGAAAGACACACACACATACACATAGAGAGATGGAGAGAGGGAAATACAAAGGAAGGGAAGGCCAGTGAGTAAGGCATAGAGCGATAGTGAGTAAGGCACATACATAGCCATAGATGCCAAAAAATATTCTTTAGGGATTGAGTCTTGGATTTCCTTCCTTGACCATGTTGAGGCCTTACTACCCATATCTAATGCTCAAAACCTCTTAAAGGAGTGCATATTTTCTTGGAGACCAAGCATAACATGAGTAGGTCATGTGTTGTGCTTCAAGGAATTTTTCATTAACATGGGTGCCTCAAATATTCCATTATGGCCTAAGGCACAGGAATATTCCCTCAACCATGTTTCATAGGTCCCATACCTGCTGGTCAAAACCACTTAATTCCACTAACATCCATATTCATAGTCCAAATATACCTACGAGATGCCATGTATGATTTTTTAAGGAGTCCTTCCTATCCCTGAATGCCTAGAAGTTTTAGTTAGGGCCTAAAAAATAGTCTCATACCCTAGCCATGTCCATGGACTTGAGATGCATACCTGGTGCTCAACAAATTATGATGGGATGTATATCCCCATTAAGATTCAATGGATTCGCTTTCAACATCATGTGTGGTGGTTGGAGGCATCAATTTTGGCCCTAAATGGTTAATAACTTCCTTTAAGGCCTAAGGACCAATTTTTTCCCCCCACCCATGTCAAGGGGTCTAATATTTGTACTTAGTGCTAAAAATGTTCTAATGGCACTAGTAACCCCATTTCAAGGTAAATGATACCATGGAAGGCTCTTTTAAGGTTGTGCAACACATCATTCTTGGCTCTAGATGGATAGAAGCATCTTATAGAAACTAAGGCCTAGGTTTCCTCCCCTTACTATGCCTAAGGTCCTAATACACATACATAGTACTTAGAAACCCCTAATGGTTCCCATATCCCCATTCAAAACAAAACTATCAACTTGAGAGGTCATCTATGGCGATTCAAGGTGTCGTTCATGGACCTTGAGCCCTAAAAGATGGTTTACAACCTAAAATTAAAGCTTTATTTACTAACCATGATTAACACCTTATCCTCCATATCTAATACTAAAAAACTCCTAATCATGGCCATATCCCAACTTAAAAGTCGAGGATACCCTTAAGAGATCATGTGTGTTTGTTCGAGGTGTTGTTCTTTTCTCTATATGTCTATAGGATTCCTTTAGGGCCTAAGGACTAGGTTTCCTCCCTCGACCATGTATAAGGATATGTTTTTAGTGCTAAGAGAATTATAATGTCAATGCATATTCTTTCTTAGATGAAAAATATCACATACAAAGGTCCTATGTGCAGGTTCAGTGCCTTGTTCATGGACCTCAAGCCTTAAAAATTACCTTTAGGGAAAAAGTCTTGAGTTTCCTTCACCAAGCATGGTCAAGCAACTATGACCGATACTTAGTTGTTAAAGCCTTCAAATGATGTCCATATTACAACACAAAGAAAATTTATTCTCTTGGGAGGTTAGGCACGGTTGTTTGAGATGTTCTTAAAGATGCTAAAATATTATTATAGGTCCTAAGTCTTGATGATGCAAACTATTGTTTTTATTCATTTCCCTATCCATGGGTGGTGTCCATTTTTTGTGGTTCTCCATAACGCGTGCATGCTTTTCTTTTCTAAAATGCGTGCACGTTTTGCTTCTCCAAAATGCGTGCGTGTTTTTCTTCTCCATAATGTGTGAATGTTTTGCTTCTTCATAATGTGTACATGTTTTGTAACTATAAAACACATCAGGATCGAGCTTAACCTAGCCTAACCTATGTGTCATATGACATGTCAGGATCGAGTTTAACCAAACCAAACATTACATAACGTGAGTGTGTTTTGTTTTAATGTATCGTGAGTGTGTTTCCTAAAAGTAGAATTGCATCTAAAAGGTCCCTCATCTTCTTGCACACACCCCTAAGTTTATATGGTCTTCTTAAATTTGTTGCATATATCGGTATATCTGATATTAGTATCTTTGGTGATTCCAAAGTTTTAATAGAATGGATGAATGACATATTCAATCTTTAGGTGTTTTTAATCAATTAATGGTGTCAAAAAGTTCAATTTTTCAGAAGATCCTTCAAGAAAATCACATTAAGACGTATTTCCAGAACTTTTAATTCGAGGGTTGATTTTCTCTCAAAAAGAGTCATTTCTCTTAAATTTGGCCACTTAAGGTTTCAAGAATTTTTGGAAGGCATTGTGATCCATGAAGGAGAGACAAACTTCATAGACTTGGTCTAATTGATGGATGAGAAGCTTCAGATGCACAGTTGGTTATGGATGTTTTCAAGACTATAGGTTTATTATTTGTAAAAAGGGTTGGCTTAATAGTTTTTCTTGTGTTGATATGTAAGAAGCAAGAATATTGTAAGGATGAATTGCATATGTATATCTTTTTCTTTGATTAAATATAATAGCAGGAAAAAGATCTTATTTTTTGTGAAAAAAGATAGACATTGGAGATAACTTGTTTTTTCATAAATAACAAGTATTTACTTTTTTCATTAATGTAGCTTAGTAAACGAGAATTAAAAAAATAAAATAAAAAAGAAATATCGTAATTAAATAATAGAATAGGATTTATTTTTAAAACTATTTATAATGAATTTTTTTATTAGTATGATTTGTTGATGGTTATTAATGTTGAAACCAATTTTGGTTTTCTTTATAATTTTATTTTTGTTTTAAAAACTTTTAAAATAAACCTTCTTATATATAATCATTATTGTGAAGAGTCAAAATATCACTATTGTAATAAATATGTCCAACATGAAATTGTTGAGGATTTCCATCCATGTGGTATTTAAGATTTAGAACAACATGAAGAAGATTTTGTAAATGAAATCGATGAAGCTTTTGTTGAAGAGTCTCTGCACATTGAAGAGCATATTAAAGGAGTGATTGACGAAGGTATGGTTGATGCTTCTCCTTGTTGTCCTCATGGTGATGAGAGTTTGGTATACATAGTTGATTTTATGAGAAAGTGATTTTCGTCTTTCACCTTTTTAATGTTACAAATATGATAAGTCTTTTGTCCTATGATCTTTTCATAATTGTTTAATGCATTATTTCACTATGAGTCTCATGAGTTTGTTCTTGTTTTAGAAATTTTGATTTTATTATTTACACTAAAAAAAATGACACTTTTGATCTTTTATATTATGATTAATCGCATCCTTATATCATCTTAGATTTTTTTTAACGTGTAAATATTTATTACACCACGACCTCTTCAACTTTATATCTACTAATTTACCTTTAATATTATCATTATTATACTCAAATGCGGGTGTGAGTCAGACCAACATGGAGGCTAACGTGGCCCCTCCAGCCAGCGCTCAACCCACAGCCATTAATGGCCTTTAAGACCTAGACAGACGTGGCCACCCCACAGCTCGAGGAAAGGACAAAACTATCTCATTGCAGCTTGAATGCCATAACTCCTCTGCCTGGCTACTTTGCTTCGCACAAGCGCCATTCAATTGGGATGATGGCCCTCCGGCTTTACCCCATTGTTCTGCTCCTCTGGTTCATTATCGCCCTCCCGGTTCCTCAAGCTCTCAATGATTTCTCATTGCAACACGTTCAACACCCTCTGCTTCAAGACACCCTCACCTGTCTCTCTGCTGATCCGCGCCCTCGTACTGCTCTTCATTATCTTAGCTCTCCCACCCAAATCCTTAAGCCAGTAATCTCACCCCTCCACCATGCCTAGAAGACAGAGAGGCACTTCACGCAGGGGATGAGGATGCCATGCATGGTCAGAAGGCCATATTCCCCTCTCTTCTCAAGCTAACAACAATGGCTTCAACCTGGAAATTCTGGAGGAGGTGCAAAGAATTGTCTAAGACTGGGAGGACAAATTATTACACTAGAAAATAGATGTTTTCATGTTGATAATGTGTTTACATGACATGAATAGCTTCCTATCTATTGTATATTACTTTTTAGCTCAAATAGAGCCACAAAACTAACATTAAAAAAAAACGTAACCTACAAAATTTATGGTGTAACTCATATCACTTTATCTATATATATCATTAATAAATCTAATAATCCTATGAAGTTATGTTCTTATCCTTAATTTTAAAGAGTAATATTAGGAGTGAATTACAAATAACGTGAAATTCTAACTTGAAACTAGGCCTTTAAATGGAGGTTGGGTCTAAAAGTGTATCATTCTACATGTGCCAAGTTGGAGCATAGGCCTACAGGTTCCAATTAAAGATTACATAATTTTATTCAACAAGTGTTCCCTTTTAGGTGTAGAAACAAAATAGAACAACAAGAATTGAAACATTCTACTCAAAACAAGAGTTAAAACCTTCTCCAGATAATAGGTAACCAACTCTCCATATTTTTTAGGAAAGTGTTTTCCATCACACCGAGATACTACCTACAAATATTGAACTTACCCTCTAATAGGGTATTGATCAAAGTGTTGGCCACCCATGAATACGAAAGGAAGTAATATACTATAGGTAATGGTTGAGTTGAATTAGTAGATCGTATTCTAAAACAAGTTCCACCGATGGGTTATTGTTAAGATAATAAAGATGTTTCATGTATGAATTATGCACCTATTCTTGGTATCATTCATAAATGATTATTATATATATGTATGTATATATATGAGCACATGTATTTTAGCTCAATATTTAGTTTTCAAAAATTTACCATGCAAGGAAGACATTGATTAATTTCTTTAGCAAAACTATACAAAAACACCAATGCATCATTTATATAAACATGATCATTGTTGTTTGACTTTTAATTAAATGCATAACCTTATATATATATATATCATACTTATCTTCAGATAGTGATGATTCTTTTGAACAAACTAAAGAAGCAGAGGCATCAAGTAGTACCTCAATATCAACTAGAGGTATTAATGTCAGAAGAAAATTTATAAAGCGTATGGATTTCTTTCTTGTTAAAGGAGGGAAATTCTCTTATGAAAACGAGATCATTGGAGACGAGGAAGTTCCGTTAAGATACATACTTTATTGTAAGAATTGTGAAACAAACCTACTCCCTGAAATAATCATCGATTTTTATATTAATGGAAGAACATATCGATTTTATCCATATAGTTTACATGGTCTGGGACTCATTCCAATGGAGGGTGTGAATGTTCCATACAACTGTGAAGTGGAATTCATGGATTATGTTGGACCAGCGTATCATTATTCTGATGGGGTTGGATAAAAAGCTATCTAAAGAGTCTGCACATATACAAAGATTGTGCGAATTATAGTAAAATGAAAGAAAAAAATCAAGATAAAGGATATTCCATATATATATATATATATATATATATATATATATATATATCAATGGAAGGCTCAAAGCTTTTGGAAATGTTTACCCATCTATAAATAGTACTTGTCCTGGAAGCACAAACAAACTACCCAATTGTGTTATTAAGGAGGGTGATGGAAACATAGTTGTGGTCACTCCAATAAAATCAAATAATCGTAGGGAAGGATTTGTTGATCAATTACCATTTGAATATGATCTAAGAATCATGTAACTATGGTTTAACATGTGTCCATCATTTACTAAATTGTATATTCATGATTTTTCATTACATATACTTTATGTCATAATTTTTATGAAGGGAATTGAAAACTTCTACCCCTCTTTGGCTAAATGGTTGAAAAATCATTGTTTGTCTTATAGGTTGATTTAGGGAAAGGAATAGAGCATCAGTAGGTGAAACAATATATGTATTTTTAAGTATTGATTATTATATTCCATATTTTTGTCTTTTATTCTATTGTAATGATTATTATTATGTAGTTTATAAAAAATAATATGTTATGATTCTTAATAGGATCACATGGCATTGCCTCATCCTATTCAAGATGCAAACATAAACATATTAGGATCTCTCAACCATCTTGAAACTATTCGAAAAAAGGTTAATAAATTAGTTTAAGAACTTGTAGAATTGTTGGGAATTGTTGAGACTCCCAAGATTGATCGAAGAACCCAATTATTGATGGAAATCATAAGGGAGTACAACATATGTTTTTTTAAATTGTATTCCATTAATTCCTTTAAATAATATGACATGTTTTTTTAAATGAATCCAAGATCCTAACTTGGTTAATTGTATTTATTTTTCAAAAAATTCTTGACGAGAGATGAACCACTCCAGGGAGTAGTGGACATGTATCTATGGATGTACCCTCTTCTCCTTTTGCACCTATTATTGATTCCTCAAATCCTCATACTGATGTATCTACCCCTAATCTACACTTAGTGTTTGTGTGGTGAATTCTAAGGCCCCATATGTACATATGACATGTGGGTAGATAGCACTCATGTGCCCATTCATTAGAGGTTGATACGAGTCCCAAAAGGCCAGTCTTACTCACAAAGAGCACTAGAAAATTATTAGTTTCTCTACATATGGAACATGAATTGTTGCTAGTGAAGGGATTGAAACTCCATCATAATTGTTTCTAACCCATTGGGATACTTTTATTTTGTACAATGATGAATATTTGTATATCCATTCTATCTATCTAATTGGAATATTTTATTTTAATGTAGGAAATAACTTGTTCTACAAACAATTACAAGAAAACAATTTTTCTTTATTTGCACCGATAATTAGAACAAGTTGTAAATATCAAAGAAATTAATTTAAGGAGTTTATGAAACACATAACGATGTTGTTTTGGCTTGTATTCAAGCAAAAGTTGGTTCAAACCATGGTGGGAAAGTACTTAAAAGTGTGGGACAATTATCGCACTAATATTGGCCAATACCCGAAATATGAGAGACCTAGACTAATTCTAGAATGTGAGTGGGATGCACTCATAGGGGATGCCAAGGATAAGAGGATGAGAAAAGATGGATCCTTTCATCCAAGTGCAAGATATCCAGAAAGGTAGATAAATAGTGTACAAACAATGAAATTGTATATTGTATATTTCATTTAACCATAATTTTTAAATTGTATAAACATGTACTTGACCATTTTCATAGGCTAAAATACACCACAAAGGATACATAGGATAGAATTGAGAGGATTGGTCAACACAACTTGTACCAAGGGGCTACAATAATGTGAAAGAGATATATGTAAGTATTAATATTTAAAAGTTATCGCTACTACATTTTCAATGTTGAACATTTTTTGATTGATGTCAAAGGATTGATGAGTATGATGAAAGACAAAGGAGAGTGTTAAGCAGATTATTGAATAGGTTATAATGTTGAATATTTCCTCACACGCAACTAGCTTGAAGAAATACATATGGAAGAATGTGGAAGTCCCATGAGACCAAATATCCTAGGATGGCATTGGTCACAAGTGTGCAAATAACAATCCACAAAGAAGAACGTTGAAAATGGAAGATACGCACAATTACCATATGTGTGAGACCTATGAATGAAGAAAATGAAAGATAAAGTTGTGTGTAATTTCCCCACAAATAAAATTCTATGTGGTACGAAGAATGTGAAAAAAAATGAACCTCTATGAAAAAGTCCCAAAAGGAAGTTGGCATATGTGCACCAAAGCCTACACAAAGATGAATTGTGTCAAGCGACATGCTGACATAGACCTTAACTTAAAGAAAGCACAAACAAGTGGGGTGTCATCCAAGGATAATGACCTTCACCAAGTGGACACATCTCTTCAGCCAAGAATACTATAAATAAGCAAGAGATGGATGTTGTGAAGTAAGCCCACAAGATTCATAATTCTTTGTGGTATCAATGGCTCATGGATCACAAAAATATCTTTTACACATCGTAGTCAAAGTGCGCAAACTAGTTAATGATGAAAAACAAAGAGTGTGTCATATAGAAGGATACCCATGTTCATGCTGTGCAATTTTCTTACTCAATGAAAAGATGTATACCATAGAGAAGGAGAAGTGACTAAGTTAGAAAAATTGTTTAGTGTAAAGATGCATATCATAGAACCAAAGAAAAGACATAGATCATTATCATGCATTGTAATTTGGGAAATTGTTTGTCTTGACACATATATTCAGAAGAAAGATACCTGCAAAAGAAGTTACAACAGTTGCAGATTGTGAGGACATTCATTGAAAAAAATGTATTTTGTTATTGAATTCATTCAATACATTCTTGTTAGGGAGGTTAGGCAAGGAAAGAAGAAGGGGGTTATATCTTCCTTCCAGTCGGTGCTAGAAAATATAATCAAGGTTTTATAACATCCTTTATGTTGGAGCAAATAAAACCTAGGGGGTTAGAGCATCCTTCCATTTGTAGCTGGTAAATATAATTGGGGTTTTGTGGACTCCTTTTTGTTAGACCAAGTAAAATCCATGGGGTTGGAACCTCCTTCTAGTCAATGCTGGAGAGTATAATTCAGAGGCTGGTGCTTCCACAGTCAAAGAGAACAGTTATCCATAAGTTGAATCTTGATTGCTACAACTTGCGGTTTGTACAACCAGACTGATATTTGTTATATTCAATGCTTGGAGATCGTGAGTCACTGCTCATGTAAATGGAAGTTGTTGCAGGTTGTTGCCGACAACCAACAAATTCTACTTGATGATCAGGTCAACACCTGAAATGAGAGGGTGGTCATGGTTGGAGGCTGCATTATCCCACTCATTTAATCATTCATATATATATATACAATTACTTTTAGATTTTTGTGTTGTTGTTGCTGTATTTGTAATTGTTGTTGCTAAAGAGTTTTAATTGGTTAAAATCTATCAAATATCGATATATATGTGCAATTACTAATTCACCCCCCCTCTCACTAATAAGATAAATCCAACATTCAACTATACTATAAACTCTTTCCTTAACAAAATGTTTTATGTTATAGTGTGTAGTCCACAATCTTTGGTGTCATGACCACCAACAAAGAGCGCAAAGTTGCTTTGAAAAGAGGATATAACAACCTTTTTTTAATGAGAAGGGCCAATGCAACTAACACTTCTACTATCAATGAGGATGTATATAAATTCAATTCATTCTAATCAAATACTTAAATATAAAGTACAAATTGATATTGTGTTTCCCTATATGATCTACAAATATTATTGCAAGAAGTACACGAAAATTTAGGTATTCTTGAAGAGATGATTTTAGACACCAAACGTACTACTCAACCATAGGTTACCTCTATTGCACATGTACATATCTTGAATGAGTTGAATATAAAATAATATTTTTCAAGTTTATCTATAGTACAAATGAGATGATTTAAAAATGGGTTGCTTTAATTATAGTTTACATCAATCCTAGTACTAGGCATCAAATCTTATTCATTCAATCCACCCTAGGAAACATTTTAGATAGATCAAGGAAATTGCTAGATGCATTAACATTTTGGCCCATGCCTCAACATGAAATACTTTTGGTTCAATGTCGAAGAATGAGCAACCTTGTCATGAGTCTCAACCATGATTGATGCATGTGCTTACCATCTACAATGATGCATAGTCATCGAGATGAGTCTTTCCCATGGGATCCTGTTCTTTGGTCCTCTCTAATTGTTGGCTTTAGATGTGTCTTTGTTTAGTTAGGGATTCAATTCTTTCTAAATTCTATTTTGAAGTTTACTTGATAGTTTGTTATTGATCTCTTTAAAACTCATGAAGAGTTGTTAATATGATTAAGTTGTTTTAAAATAGGATGGTTTGGCCCAGTCAGCTTTACCATAGGGTTATATTATCTAGCCCCTGTACACATGAATTAGTACATGTATGCTAATTAACTTACTACAAACTACTTGATGTAAAAAAATGTCTATTACTATAGAATGTTACATTGTTAATTAAATATATGGATTATTAATATATGGATGTATATATCAATGATTATATATTGCAATAAACATATGTAATATGATGGCAGAACACATTAACATAATCAATATATCGAAAAACACTAATTCAAATTTAAATATTAATATTATTAAAAAAAGGCTATTTGACTTTATAATGATTTTCCTTCACAATGCTTTCTATACTGTGAATCATTACATATCGATGTATTTTAAGGAATTAAATGCACCAATACTTGTAGTTATAAATGCACCACTATGTGGTGCTCAAACAATAATATGCACCAATTATATATAATAGCATCAGTTTTGTAATCTTTTATAAACACGCCGAAATATAGAAATATAATTCAATTTATAGTGCGCATAATAAGATAATCATCGGTGCATATTTGTGCACCATTTAAATCTGTGCTTTAACCATAATAGTAACCCTTGGTTCACTTAATCATATTTCTTCCAACCATAAGTTAAATAAATAAAGGCATCGTTAAATCATATAAATTGTATGCATCGGTGTTATGATACATATAGAATGCAATGGTGCTATGATACATATATAATGCATTGGGAAGTTATGTAAACAAAGGATCTAGTGCATCACATTTAATTTTTACACATGGGTGTATAATACAATAAAATGCACCAATTTGCATGTGTATTGTCGGTTTCAATGAAAAGGATAAACATCGATTATATGAATCATATTACATGCCCCATGAGTTATATAAATTAAATGAACTGATGTATCACACATAAATGGTATTGACGAGTGCATGTCTATGAAATGCAGCGGTGCATCATTTTAAGAATCATGCATCACTACAAAAATTTCTAATATAACTTTCGATCGCTTATATTTTTTTTGTTTGTAGCAAACATTTTTTAAAATGTTTAAGTCATTTTTTCGTTAGAAATGGTCATTAGTTAGAGATAATGAATTTCAACCATTAGTTAAGAAACTGTAACCCAAGGGCATATAATTCATCAAAGCCACTCAAAGATCACATACACCTTGGGCCACACCAACCCTTAACATGGTTGGATTTTTTGGCATCTCTCCCAAACTAACTAATCCCTAAGGGTATTGAACTTGAGTCACCTTGCAAATGAAACTTACATTTTAACGATTGAGCTAACATAAATTGATAAATGTCCAAAACATTATTTACCAATTGTAGAATTTTTTTTATAATTTTAATAAATATTGTAACACTAAAAGCCTCTATTAAAAAGTTTTTTCCTTGTTGTGAATGATGTAAACAAANCACTATTATTTTTTGCCGACATGTTAGTAACGTTACATCACGTGACATCACGTGACAAGATCTCCCCCATACTGGGCTGTAGAGCGCCTCTCAGCGCAATAACCATGTGACAATATTTCTATCATATTAGATTGTATATAAGCCTTCACGTAATTTAAGAGATAATATAATAATATTTTATATAGTTAATTTTTTCCCAAACTTTTCTTAAAAAAACAATTTCTGAAAAAAGAAAGCACACTCTTTAAATATTCATGGCACAATAACACAATAGAAAAGAGAGAGTATGCTTACAAAAGTACATGAGTAAAAGTAGATATCAAATATAGAAGCATTTTCTTAAGCATGAAGAAGCATTGACTTATCTTATGAGTTCTCTTTGTTCAACCTGAAGAATATTTAGAGACAGTTAAATCCTTCACTAAGCAAATTCTAATATCCATGTTTCTTATATTAGCATCTAAAGGCATAATGAATTTATTTTTCGATTATTATTGATCCTCATAATGGTTAACATAATTTTCTCATTTTTAATGGTTTTTTTTAATGTTTTATAGTTATTTATGGTAAAACTTCATGAACTTAGCCACATTCAAACTATATAATGTGTTGTAATTTCTTAGGTGTTCGATTTGAGGCCATAGAGAAATTATCTCACTATATAACATGTAGTGATTTGCCTAAGTTTTTGGGTTAGGTTTATAACATGTAGCGATTTGTGAAGTTTTGGGTTGAGAGTTTTGGTAATTAATATCACTTTATTTTATGTGTATGGGTGAGATATTACAAAATATCTTATATTATCATTTTTGA
Organism: Pseudotsuga menziesii; assembly: GCA_001517045.1. NCBI lineage: Eukaryota > Viridiplantae > Streptophyta > Pinopsida > Pinales > Pinaceae > Pseudotsuga > Pseudotsuga menziesii. The sequence continues at coordinate 103,415 of LPNX010654033.1, read as the reverse complement.
ATTTAAATATTATCATTATAATATATATATATATTATTTTTCATTATTAATCTTAATATATTTTTTTCCATTAACTATTATTAAGTAGTTTTTTATGTATCTTAATTATTCCAAATCGCCAATCTTCTCTTCAATAAATACTTATGAAGGAGTTTTGTAAATGGTTGATAGTCCCGGAAACAAAATATCAAAGGCTCATAAGTGTTAATCTAACAACCTTATATTCTTATTAGCCTTTTCCTTTGGATACTTTCCAACATATACATGTTTCATTGACATTTACGAACATTCTTATAGTGATAGTAGGGATATGCTCTACAACCAAGTATGTTGTAGATGTTGTCACATAACATGTGTAAAATTAATTTAGCAACTATAACCTACAATAGAACAAATAAAATGTATACTCATAGAATAAAAAACTTAAATCTATAATAGATCTATCTTAAAACTAGATATATTAAGATTTGAGAGGGATCAATTTCTTGTGTACACTTTTTACGCACCCAAAAAAATGTATAGCTCAAGAACTATATCACTCTCAATGCTTAATGGATCTGGGTTAAACAAATAAATCCATAGATTCCGAAATTTGGTGAAGCCGAACCCTAAGCTGTCACGCTTAAGGTTTTCTACATTGCAGGCCTACAGGCCCTGCGCCCATGGATCCTCCCGATCCTGTGTCCATCAAGGACCGTTTTCATGACATCGTGGCCTCTTTGCCCCCTGCTTCATCAGTTGGGCCCCTCTCATCTCGCTTTGTCAAGTGCGTCGATGTCCCAGAAGTAAAGCTCAGCTCTGTCGCATCAAAGCGTAAAGCCGTCACCCTATCAGAGAAAGGTCTCATTGGATTGTTTACTAGACTCTGGCCATCCCCACGCTCAGTGGAGGTTTGGCTCAATAAAAATTGGAGAACCCTAATCCAAGGGGAAGTTTAGCATATTTTCTGTGGAAAAGGATACTTTGCTTTCATTTCTGAAAAGAAGGAGGATCGCGACCTGATCTTCAGGAATGGCCCCTATTTCAAGGGTCCAAGAGGCATGTATTTGAATAAATGGGATCTGTCATTCAAGCCAGAAAAGGATGTCCCAAAGGTGGTTCCAGTCTGGGTTAAGCTTCCCCATCTCCCTCTTCACTACTAGAACAATGAGGACTTTTGAGCAATAGGGAATACATTGGGGAAATATGTAGACAAATCTGAACCAAAAGCCCCAATGTTCTCATGTGCCCAAATTTGCGTTGAGGTAGACCTTGAAAAGGGCCTGCAAAAATCCATTATTCTCTCCATAGATGGATAGAATCACCTGCAAACTATGGATTATGAACAAATCTTGTTTAAATGCAAATATTGCCAAGAGTATGGAAATTTTGCTAAATCATGTCCAAAGAAACCTGAGAAACCCATCTTCGATGGCCCATTGGATGAGGGCTGGAATGTTGCAAGTAGGAAGAAGACAATAAAGTCCCTTAAGCAGCTGCACATCCTGTCAAAGAGTGCCCCCGAAAATCGGTTTGAGGTCTTGCAATTTGAGACACAAGAAATAGAAACCCAAGAGGAAAACCTTGAAGCTGTTCAATAAGAAGAAGAAGAAACACCTGTAATTGTCCCATCACATAAGGAGAAGGAAGTATAGGAAGAGGGTATAGAGCAATCTAAGGAAACGAGGGAAGCTACAACAAACTCCAAAGGATCAGTCACAAGATCTAGGGAAAAAGCATGTTCAGAAGAAGCAACAGATACTTCTGCAAAAGAACAAGAACCTCTCTCCAGAAAAGGAAGAAATTCCAACAAAGCCATAAGGGAGCAGGAAGCAGCAAGGGAAAAGGAAGCAGGAAAGCAGTCTAATCTAGACTTTCTAGTCAAAACTTTGCAAGAAAGAAAGTATTTACTCAGTGCTGAAGAGGAAAAAAAAGAGAAGTAAAAGGCTCTTAGACAACTCAAGAAATAATGAAAGTGGTCTCCTCGAATTGCAGAGGGTTAGGAGGTGCACAGAAGTTACAAGTTATCAAGAGATTTAAATCAATGGAATTTTCCTCAATTCTTCTCATCCAGGAGACAAAAAAATTAGTTGAAGAAAATCTTTCAATCTTTAAAAGTTTTTGTCCAAAAGGCACAAGATTAGCCACTAACGCCCATGGAGCCTATGGAGGTCTTCTATGCTAGTGGGATTCTAGAAAATTTGGTATGCTCTCTACCATCAAAAATAAAAACTGGCTTCTCATAAAGCTAGAAAATAGATAAAACAAAGAAAAGCTCTGGATCGGGAATGTCTATGGCCCAACCATGCATGCTTAGAAAGACAACTTTTGGACCTCACTTGTAGAACAATGTGAAGGAAAACTGCTCCTCCCTTGCTTCATTTTCGAGGATTTCAATGTTACTATCTCTGCAGATGAACGTAGAGGTAGAACTAAGGTCAAGGACCCTTTTGGGGAAAGAATGGAAGATCTTATTTCCCAGTGGGGTCTTACGGACATCAAACCAAAAAATGGCATCTTCACATGGAGCAACAAAAGAATCGGACCTGGCCATATTGCTGCCAGACTGGACCGCTTCCTAGTCAGTACTCACCTTCTCAACTCTTATCTTGAAACCAAACTGCTGTGCACAGCTATTTCAGATCATAAGCCTATTTGTCTTTTTTTCCCAGTGTCAAAAAATCTGGGGCCCCTCCCTTTCCATTTCAATTGCCTTTGGCTCGAGGAAGAAGGGGTTGAAGATATCATCTCTAGTGCATGGCACTGTTTCATCTCAGGCTCTCTAGACTTCTCTTGGGAGAAGAAACTAAAAAGGGTAAAAGTAGCTCTCAAATCTTGGGCAAAAATTCACTTTTAGGAGCCCTCAAAGAAAAAAGGTGAAATCATAAAGAACATGGAAGCCCTTCAAGCAGAAATGGAAGTAAGTGAGATCACCAAGGAACATCTTGTAAAAGAAATAGAACTGGAAACAAGCCTACAGAAAATTCTAAGGCAAGAGGAGGAGGGATGGAGGCTCCGGTCACATATCCTATGGCTTAAAGGGGGATACCAGAATACTAAATTTTTTCAAAATCAATGTAGGGATAGGTAGCATTGGAACACTCTAAGAGAACTTAAAAATGATGATGGAACAATCATCTCAGGGCAAGCGGCTATCAGTTTGGAGGTAAGGACCTTCTTCGAACATTTGTATAATGATGAGGAGAAAGTCTCCCAAAACACTATGGAATAAATGGCCACATATATTCCAACACTCATTAGCCCAGAGGAAAGACTCAAGTTTGAATCCCCCATTTCGAGAGAAGAAGTCAAGAAAGCTATCTGGCCTCTTCATCCAGATAAAGCCCTAGGCCTGGATGGTTTTCCAATCTGCTTCTATAGAACCTTTTGGTCCCTTATAAAAAATATTTGATGTGTCTAATCTCTTGGATGGAAAATGGTAATATGGGAGGAGCTAGCAACTCCACCTTCATGGCCTTGATCCCTAAAGATCCTAACCCCACTTCCATCAAAATTTTTGACTCGTCTCTCTCTGTAACGCCTCCTATAAAATATTTTCTAAAGTTTTATCCATGAGACTCAAGCCAATCATACACTCTCTAATCTCCCCAAATCAAGGAGGATTCATCTCGAGCAGAAAAATTAGCGACAACATCCTAATGGTTCAGTAGGTGATTCACTCCACTTCTAGAAGGGGAGAACCTGGAATGGCCATCAAAATGGATTTGGCCAATGCCTTTGACAGACTGAGACATTCCTTTATCCTTATGGTCCTAAAGAAGTTTGGATTCCCATCTTTATTCATCAGTTAAGTTCAAGCATGCTTAAACTCTCCTTGGATAGCTCCTCTAATCAATGGGAGACCCTCTGAGTTCTTCAAAGCCTCCTGAGGAATAAGACAAGGATGTCTACTCTCCCCCTTCCTTTATATTCTGATTGTTGAATCCCTTAGTAGAATATTGCTCAGACTTCAATCAGAAGGATCTCTCTCGAGCCTTTCCTTTAGGAATGGATTCCTCCCCATTAACCATGCATTGTTCGTTGATGACACTATCCTACTAGGGATAGCATCCACTCAAATAGATAGAAACTTTCGTAATCCCCTTGACCTTTTCCTCTGATCCTCTGGAAGTTCAGCAAAATTGAATAAATGTCAGTTATATGGGTGGAATTGCAATGCTGCAACTCTTCGCAACATATCTCAAATCCTACAAATAAAATCCAATACTAATTGAACTCATTTTATCTACTTGGGCATCCCCATAGTCAAAAAATTCTTGGTCTCTTCCATGTGGGCCCCGATTATCCAAAAAATAAAAAACAAGATACAAACCATGGGATTGAAATGGCTAAATCTTGCAGGGAAGATGGTCCTCATTCAGTCCATCCTCTCCTCCTATCCAATTTATGCTAGCTAGATGGTCCTTTCTCCTAAAAGTGTTATCAGCAGCATTTGTAAGGAAATTAGAAAATTTTTATGGCAAGGAGGAAAAGTTTAGACAAAAAAATTCCACCTTGTAAAGTGGGACACGGTCAAAAGAGCAAAAAAGTAAGGTGGGCTAGGCATAAGGGACCCTGAGAAAATGAACAAATCCTTGGGAGCTAAATTAATATGGAGACTGGTTATAGGAAGGAAATATTGGCAGAAAGAAGTCATTAGGAAAAAATATATCAGAAGGCCCAGGTCAAAAATGTTGGACAATGCTTGGACAGGCAAAGGGACCACTCTTTGGCAGCTATGCAAAGATTCTCTCAATACAATTCAAGCAGACTGCTATTGGATTCTAGGGAATGGAAAAAAGATCAACACCTGGAAATGTAACATTCTAGGAAATCCTTCCCATTCCTCGCTCCCAGGCCTGGATCCTCTTGTTGAATGGGCTAGCAAGCAGGGGTTCCTCACCCTTTATGATGTCTCTCAGTGGGACTCGATGGGATATTGGATTGGTTGGAAGGAGTTACTTCCTCTAGCTCATCTGATAGATGCTGCTGCCTCTTTTCTCTCATCTCTTCATGGTCTGTCTCCAATGTGTGTTGCAACAAAGGATCACATTTGATGGGGTAAAACAGGAAAATACACTGTCAAAGAAGGATATAAAAGACTATCTTTGGAGCCGGCTGCAGCGGATTGTCTTTGGAAGAAGGTGTGGCATTCAGATGACATTCCCAAGGTAAACATATTCACATGGATCCTGATGCACAATAAGCTTTTAACAGCTGAAAATCTCAGGAAAATAGGCATAGTTGGTCCTTTTAGAAGTGCTTTGTGAAACATGGACAAAGAAACCACTAGCCACATTTTTCTTCGGTGCAAAATCTCACAAATAGTATGGAAGAGTGTTCTTCCCCTGGGACTTGTTCTAAACCTTCCAGATTAAGTTTCCCAACTTCTTATGGACTGGCCCAAGCATTTCCCCAGCTCCCTATTCAAGAAGCCCATTCTGAGTCATCTTTGGGCCTATATCCCCAAGAACCTTTGCTGCCAATTGTGGCTCGCTAGGAATAAGTCCATCTTCAAAGAACATAAAGTTGTCCCAGCCCGTATAGCCTCTAAAGCAATAGGAATGATAGCATAAAATTTTGCTTCGAACAACATCAGTTTCCCTACCAATGAACACATCCCTGAGCCTTATTCATCATGGTGCAAAAATTCCTTAAAGGAAGCGAGTTCCCTTTAGTTCAAATAATTTAAAAATAGTGCAGCCCAACCCTACAGAGCTCTACATTGGGAGATAATACTATTTAGCAGTGAATTCAAATCTTGGCTTAGGGAGAGGAACTCTTATGCCTTTTTCTTTGATGGTGCCTCGAAAGGCAATCCAGGGGTGGCAGGTGTGAGGGGGATCCTCTTAGATGCTAGAGGACATGTTGACCAAACCTTCGCTTAGGGCCTTGAACATAGGACCAACAATGAAGCTGAGTGGTTGGCACTCCTTCAATGACTACAATCCTTAGTAAATAAAGATCTCCACAAGGTGATGATATTTGGAGACTCTCGGCATGTTATTTTCAAGCCGATTAATGGTTACTCCTCCGGTTCAATTAATTGTTGTCGTCTATATGAAAAAGCAAAGCCACTCATGACTAAATCCTATGAGCTATTCCACATTCTTCACCACAATAACTCTGCAGCGGATGCCTTGGCAAACATGGGGGACTCCCTTTCTCAAGGTAATTATAATCTTAACGGAAACTCCCCTTACACCAAATTCATCCCATAATGGTTTATCAGGCTTATTCATTCCTCGCACAAGGCAAGAGGTCCTCCCCCTCTTCACTCCTAGAAGTGGCTCTTTTTATTCCTAAAGGAATTACAAAGGATCTCCCGCATCTATTTCTTTATCCCTCCACCCCTTTTCTTTCCTTCTCCCCCTCCCCTTATCCCTCCATCTTCACCTTACCCCTTTCCCTCATTATCTTCTTACCCCCTTCCCTTATCCCTCACTTCACCCTTCCTCTCACTACCTCGTGCCATCCTCCCACAGCTGGTTTCCACCTCGCGCTTCATCTTGAAGGGTCTCCTCATTCAATGTGTTGTCCTGCCATATCCCTTCCCCCCACCGCGTGGATATTTCTCTGCCTACTTCCTTTCTCAGGAAACGTTGGATTTATGACATAACACCCCCAGGTTAATTGCCCCTCCTCCTCGCATGCTCCAAGTATTTTCGATCATCTTGTTATGTCTTCTTCTCGAAGTAGCCTACAAGCTCATTTCTCTCCCTCACTCGGCTCTGTCTATCATGAGATTCCTCCAGAGCGCATTCTCTTGGATGTAATTGCAGGCGTAGGTGAAGGGTGGCTACAGGAAATTCCATGGGAAGCTCTCCCCCTCACTAGGAATTTCATGAAGGAAAGGCTTTCCCTCACAGCCTTCTCTTCCTGCTCCTATAGCACCCTTACAGGCTCTTCGCTGTGGTTTTCAAGCATAGATTCTGGATCTAGTCTCCTGTCTGAAGCTCAATCTCTCACTGCGGAGAAAAGCACGATTTTGGGCTGTCACTGTTCAGGGTGGAAGGAAGGTGCAGTGGGAACCTTATCCTGTAAGGAGGGTCGAAGCAAGGAGGTTTCCTCCCTTCAACAGGAGCTCAAAGTGCTCAATTACATCCTAAGTGGCCTCTCTACTAAGAATCAGGCTTACGTCTTAGCAGGCTCAGTTTGTGCTTTGCACAAGAACTTCTCCTGCATTGATCTCTCTCTAGGAATGGCTAGAATGTCTTAGGGTAACGAAAATGCTGGCATCATGGATGTAAAGAATAATCTCATGTGTCTTTATGAGATGATAGCGATAGGCATAATGGAAAATAATAAAATAGCATAGGAAGTCAAGAGCATGGGGGAAGTGGTGAGTTATACCTCTCTGCAAATTAGCAATCATGATGCAAGGATAGATGACAATGAGAGCAATATCAGGGAGATAATGGGTAAGTTTGGTAGAATTCAGGAAGACCTCCAACATCTGATCAACATGAATCAGGAAAGCAAGGTGAATGAAATCCTTGCAGCGGCAGCAGACCCCATGGAAGAGGAGTCTGTGGTTCAGCCCATGAATCTCGGAGGAAATCCATAATCGGTTATCCCATAAATATGTTAATATGTTTTATTGTCTTTTGCTTTGTAGTTAGTTTATAAGGGTATACACTGCCCCAGGCACTAGTTGTTTTGTAAATTCTCCATGTGTAGTTTTTTGGACATCTTTTTGGATTAGTGTTGTGTGCAGCAATTTTGAACTGCAAAATCTCTCTATTCCCGCTATTTTCTCTATACTGAATGGCTATGCACAGCTTGTTTTATAAAAAACCTTTTTAGTTTCTGTTAAAAAAAAATAGATCTGGGTTAAACAGTACTACATGCTGGTGTGCTCCAATGAAAATGTTTATTTCTTGACATATATGTACCACCATGTACACTAGATACCCTTTGTTAACTACATGGTATTCTAACAGTTTTATATTTATCAATTCATTTGTATACTTCCCCATTTATATCTTCATTGAAAAACAGAGGGAGAAACAGTATACAATTTTGAGATATTTGATTCACAATTCATCATTTAAGCGGATATGTGTTGACAAAGAGAAAACATGATTTTTTTTTCGAATTTCCAACATTTTAGATTTAGATTTTCATCTCATTCACATCCCACCCAAAACCATAAATCTACTTGTCCTAACAATTACACTTTATCTATTCAAGATAAGTATGCGAAACATATCCAAGAATCATCACATTTCCATGTTGAGTGATACAAATAAATAGTGTAAATATTGTTTTTAAATTCCACTACAAGATTGTGAATGATTGGAAGTTCATGGTAAGATGGAGCAGTAACGATCTCTCGATTTTCTTCCATTAATGCCAAATTTAATGATAAACCTTGTTGCATGGAGTGATAACTATTAACCATGTCAATAGAGATATCTTTGTGAGTATATTCGAAAAGGTATTTTGTTATTTATGTTTCGTAGAGACAATGATCGATACAATCCTTATTTGATTCGAAGAGTTCTCATAGCATTTTGATAACGACCATCTAGCCTCTCTCTAAAATTCATTATGCAATTGATTCACCAACACTTAGAAGAAAATGAAGAATTGTCCATTCTAAATTCTAATTCAATTTAATTAATAATATTAATACAACTTTATATTTTCTTAATTACAAAATCATTGACCCCAAACATATCCAATCGAACAAACTCATAATTTTCAAAATAAAGGAGATCTTATACATGATGATAACATCACAATTCATTATGAATAATAACCTTAAAATAATTGATGCGAGTGAGAAATGTGGAAATTCATGTCATCTATGCCCTCCTAGTAGAAGCAATGCCTAGCTAGGAGGAAGAGACACAAGGCAATTTGGAAGAAAACAATGTAGAAGGGAGTGCCCTCAGGGTACATGGAACATGGGTATATAATGAATTTGGGACATGGTTGTACCTTGAAAAGGCCAAAAGGAAAGAAGAAAAACTTGGAAGTGATGGCTCCCCCATTTGAGATGATAATGGTAAGGTTCAAAATGGAACTACCTCACATTGAAGCATGATGAAGGAATGCATCGAGGCGTATTGCAATGCACCTTAATTTGACCTTCTTTTAGACTCTTTCTTGGCTATCAAGCAATATTTAATAATTAATCTCATGGAAGGATTCTAGCAAATTGAGAGCAAGGAGTATTTCATTGCAAGAGATTACATTTTGGTTCTTCGGAAGAAACCGGGGTTTTCAATTTGGGGTGCAAAGTTTAAGTATATCACTTGTAGGGTGGTTATTTGGGGCCCAACATGTTGGGGGTAGAATGGGTTGGGTTAAACCCACATATCATGAGTCCAAAAAGGTGGAAAGGATGTGAAGAACTTGTTTCATAAGTTTGTCTCTATTGTCCCTAAAGCATTCTTGATAAATGGGGTAGAGGTTTGGATGTGAAAGGAGTCGTCCAATGAAGGGGAAAAATAGGGCACACCCATAGAAGAAGGAACGACCTTGACATAGTGGAAAAACAAAGGGAAATATAGTCGTTGATCACATCCACTGACAAAATTGATTAGACGTTGGTTAGATTTTTGTGCATACTTACTGGACTACAGGTTTCATGGAATCAATATAAATATGTAACAAACTGGTATAATAGGATTAATGAAGAATTGATAATGATTTTGAAAAGTCTATGTAGGAATGGTGTTGTGTTCTTGTTGGTAGTATGGTAATGATCTTGTTTTGTAACTGAAAGTGACTGATATATAGGTTGTGTGCACATATCCGTGATGTATTGAGGGAAACAAAGCGATCAATATGCAAGGTAAGTACTCAAATATATTTAAAGTGATTGATGTAATAAGATATATAAACAACATAGCACTTCTATGGTTTTTCTCTCATTTTGGGTTTCCACTTAAAATATATCATGTTCATGGTGCATTGTGGAATGTTTGGTGTATGAATGTTATGTTTGATATGTGCAATAATGCTAAGTGATAATAATAATACTTTGCATGTAATATGACTTACAATGTTACTATGTAGTTAATGTATGCACTATGTTAATTTTATGTTTCTATAGAATGATTTCATCTTCCCTTCACTCCTATAAAAACATGGTTCCTCCAGATCCCATAGGTACTTTGAGTGAGACTACAATTGCTTGTAGGTGATTCTGAAAGAGCCACTATATTGGGTTTTGTTGGTTTTTTGTTAGTGAAATGGGTTTGTCAAATATTAAACGAACAGTCTCGTCTCTGATTGAACAAGAAACTACAGAAATTGAGAATTGGGTCAAGAGGTAGAAAGAGGCATTCGGAGCTATGAACATTCAAGCAGAGATGGATCATTGGATCTAGAATGTAGGATCTTCTCGTATACAAGATACGAAATATGTTAAGATTGTTCCTCCTTTTTGGTATATGAAGGCTTTGCTGAAATCATTGAAGGAGAATTGGGAGGAGAGGAAAGAGATTCTATTGCAACTTGATGAGACTTAGGAATAGATTCGATGGTTAGGCACCAAATTTAATTTTATAGTAAAGGTAATGATAAGGCTTTGGGAAAAAATCAACCTACTAGAAAAGGTGTCTGTCGATATGGTCTTCAAGGAGGAGTCTCCAATTGGGCACCATAGCTCGACCCAGTTAGTGCCAGAGGTGTCCATTGTGTCAATTACTCATTATTAGTAGTTTCTTTGCACTATTGTTGGTTATTTTTCTTTTGTTGAACTCTACATATGATCATTTTGATATCCTANATATATATATATTCTTATCCTTTTAAAATAAAAAATTTAACAAAATAGGGTTAAAAGCTCCTAACTTTTCAGCTTTGGTGTGAGAAAGAAACTGTATAATTTTTATATTTTTATTCATAATTTTATATTTTAGTTGTTGATGAATATGATATAGTATGTCTCTTAAAGGAAATGGAAAAAAAATACTCCGTTAAAATTGATTAAATAAAAAAAAGGTTAAGATAATAATAAAAATATTAAAAACAAATCATTACAATAAAATAACCCAGCAAAAAAAACTTATTTAAAAGCGTAAAACTTGATGAAATGTTTGAACCTAAAATGATTTGATCCCTATGGTAGATCACCAAGAATCCTAGCATTTTTTCTCATAATTACTTTCAAAGCATCAAAACAATAATACTGCAACCATTATAATGAGTTTTGCAACAAAGCATAGTATGGAGGATGTTGTCACATGCATAAATAAATGGAAACTATTTTACTACATATAGCATGCATGTAGAAATAGCAATGTTCTTACTAGTATTTTTTTTTTATATATATAATTTAATTGAAAGAATTTAATACATGACAGTGAATGAAATGATAAAAAAAAAACTAACACCAACACAATTTTGATTCCCTTTTATACTTTACATATAGATTTATATTAGATCTATACTATTTTATTTCTATTTAAAATTTAATAACAAATTAAAAAGGAAGGCTAAGTGAGCTTTTTTATTTCTTTTAAATCCCAATTATATGTTCTTTAAATCACTCTTATGAATACATAAATGGGTTTAACACCCTTGAATTGTTAGATTTAATGCAGAAATATCTTCTATGTTTTCTATATTTAGGGTTGTTAACATCAAACACCTCCTACGCTGGTGGATCTGATTCACATTTATTGGATCTAGATTAGGTTATCAATTTTCTATATATGTAACCTTTATTTCATTAATTCAACGAGTTGATTGTTTCTTCTCTTGTGTGTGTGACCGAGCCTTTGTGCTCTATTGGTTTCCTCCTTGGTTTCTCTATTTTGGTATCAGAGCCAAGTTGTGGGCTACCGTGAGGAAACCATAAATTGTTGTGTGGAGGAGATCCTTGGCTGATTTCCTTCTTATGGTGGAGAGCATAGTTGAATTTTAATTCTGAGATTTGGCTGGCTGCAATAGTGTTGGGTGTGAATGTGAAAGGAGAGCAGGTTGCTGATAGTCGAAGTTTTTTTTCTCCTCCCTCATGTGGAGATCGTTGCCTGGAGTGAATGTGAGAGTTTAATGAATAAATTGTTGATTGCTGCCCAAAGGAGAATTGAAATTGTTGATCGCTTCCCCAAGGAGAAGTAAAATTGTTGAAGCATGGTGAAGTGTGAAGAAAAAGTCTCAGCTAGGTATTCTTCCATAGTGTTATTTTTTTTACAGTCTCGTAAAAATAAAATATTAAGGAGGCTATTATTTTTTTTCTTTGGAGTCTATTATTTCATTGGAGGCTATTATTACGGGTTATCTCCTCATACTGATGCTTCTCCCATCTCCCCTAGAGCGCCACCAACTCCTCCATGAGTGAACTTAGAGCATCGATGACACCTATCACTCAGCACAAAAGAGTGCCGGTGAGCCCTCTCTTGCACTGTTTTTTTACCGATGCCGAGAAGGTTCAAGTAAATTTTTTTTTGTCAGCGTTGAGAAGGGTAAAGCTAAATGCACCAGGTTATTTTCTTATTTTCCAATGAAGAGGTGAGCCAGAGAAAAAACTTTCCTTGTCCTCTTCGATTGAAATTATTTTTCCAGCACTGTAAAAATGGCAGATATGTCATTGGCTAATTTATACATTACCGAAGCCTTAAAATTAAATGGGGAAAATTATGTAAACTGGGAATTCAAGATGATTACTGTGCTTGAAGCACTTAGTTTGTGGCCAATTGTGAAAGGGGATGAACAAAAGCCGACATATCCATTAGCTCTCTCAAATTGGAATTCGTGGGAAACTCAAGAAAAGGTGTTGATTGGTATGTCTATAAAAAACAACATCATACCTCACATTAGAAATTCCAAGACATCCAAAGACACATGGGACAAACTAAAAGGTTTGTATGAAACATCTGACGCTAATAGAATCTTGTTTTTAAAGATCAAATTATTGTCTATCAAGATGGATGTGAATGAAACTATGAACACATATCTCTCTCGCATCAAAGACTTCAGATATAATCTGGGTGACATAGGTGAAGAAGTATCTAGTACTAATCTGGTATCTATCACATTAAAAGGTATGTTTCCAAATTATTAAATATTCATCTCAACACTTACAACAAGACAAAACCCACCTACATTTGCAGAGCTTGGCGAAATACTGATACAAGAAGAAGAAAGAATGAATATCTATGATCATGAATCTCGGTCTTCAGATCAAGCATTGATGGAAAGAGGCAGATTCCCACATAGAGGAAGTCACTGGAATCCACACAGAGGCAAGTTTCGGGCAAGACACTGAGGTATGTCGCACAATGACTCTAGCGCTAATAAAGATGTTGTATGCCATTATTGTGGCAAATCAGGTCACATAGCTAGAGATTGTTTTAAGAAGATAAAAAATGATTCCAATAACAGATACATAAAACATAATGGAAATTATGTTAGAAAAGCCACCTTGGATGTCAATGGATTTAAAAACCTAACACTGTTTATATCTAAACATGCTTTGTCTGCTGAGATAGATGGTTAGAATGCATGGTTCATAGATTCATGTGCATCTTCCCACGTGTCCTATAATAAAGTTTGGTCTGATGAGTATTATGAAAAGTATGATGGAAAACACATCTATTTAGGTGATAACAGGTCTCACAAAGTCCTAGGTTATGGAGTAATAAGTGTTAGCCTACCTGATGGGCAATTTGAATAGATACATAATATGATTTATGTTCCAGGCATAAAAAAGAATCTAATATATGTTTATGCTATCACCAATAATGATATGGAAGTTGAATTTGATAAATATGAGTGCCATGTCAAATATGTCCAAGATCATTACATGGATATCGCGACAGGATCCAGACTTGCTGGATTATACAAGCTAGATGCAATCAAGGGAAACCATCAGGCATTAGCAGCATCAGCTATTTCGGATGTCAAATTATGGAATCAAAGATATGGATACCTCAATCATAATGATCTCATGTTATTACAGAAAAATTCGATGGTTGAGGATCTTCCTGTTATAAAAAATGATCATATTGAATGTGTTGCTTGTGCACTTGGGAAACAACATCGAAATGAATTTCCCAACAATGAAGAGAAGAGACAAACTGAGCTCCTTGAACTAATACAAACTGATGTATGTGGACCTATGCAGACCAAATCACTTGGTGGTGCATGGTACTTTCTGATATTTGTTGATGAGAGATCCAGGTTCACATGGGATTACTTCATTAGAAGGAAAAGAAATGTATTTGAATACTTCAAGTAATTTAGAATCAACATTGAGAACAACACAGGTAAATACATTAAAATCCTCATATTAGATCAAGGTGGTGAGTACACTTCAGGAGCTTTCAGAAGATACTGTACAAAAAATGGAAGTCAACAGCAATTCACAGTCACTGATACACCTCAGCAAAATGGCATTCCTGAAAGGAAAAATAGAACATTAGTGGAATGTGCTCACAACATGCTCAAAGGTAAGAACATTTCTAATGGATTTTGGGCTAAAGAAATTAACATTACTGTGTACCTAAAGAATATGAGTCCAACAAAGAAACTAGAACTTCAAACCCCATTTGAAGTCTTTTATGGCTATAAAACTGAAATTAGTCATTTAAGAATCTTTGGTTCTAGGGATTTTGCACACATTCCTAAAGGTGAAAGAAGGAAATTGGATGCAAAATCCATAGAATGTATCTTTGTTGGTTACTGTGATGATCAGAAAGCATATAAACTCTTCCATCCTAGTTCACACAAATTGATTGCTAGTAGAGATGTTGTATTTCATCAAAATACAGATATGTGTAGCAGGATGAATAATGCTAATGAAGAACTGATCCTAGATGAGCATGGAAAAATAGATAAAATTTATTAAAAAGTGCAAGAACAGTAGCAAGTGCAATAGAAGCAACAGGAACAAGAACGAGAATCAAGCATGAGTAATATCGCCTCAGATGATGAAACAGTAGAAGACAGAAGAATCATGGATGGAACTCGAGCAGGTACTATAGTACCTAGAAGGTCATCTCGTCATACTCATCCTCCAGTAAAGTTTAGAGATTATGCCTTGATGACTAGTATAATGAATTTCATAGAGCCATTAAATTATGAACCAACCAAAGATAAGTAAGAATGGGTAACTACAATCAATGAAGAATATAATTCTATTATGAGAAACAAAACTTGGGATTTAGTAGAATTACTAAAAGATAAAGTACCCATACGATCAAAATGGCTATTCAAATCTAAACTTAAAGCAGACGGCAATATTAACAAGTTCAATGCAAGATTAGTTGTAAAAGTTTATTCTCAGCAAGAGGGGATTGAATTTGAAGAGACATATGGACCAATAGCTACGTTAAACACTATCAGATTGTTAGTTGCACGAGCTACTAAACATAAATGGAGAATACACCACTTAGATGTCAAAACTGCTTTTCTAAATGGTGATTTAAAAGAGGAAGTATACTTAGTGCAGCCTGAAGGTACTGAGGTTTTGTTCAGAAATGATAGGTGCAGCTTGTATGCTGGTTAAACAAAGCGATCTATGGATTGAAACAGGCTCCTAGATCATGGTACATCAATATTGAATACATAAATGGCTGCAATGAAAACTCTTATGAATACATAAATGGTTTTAACACCCTTGAATACTCTCAAGCAACCCAGATTAAACAATTTAAACAGTTTAATTTGAGATCTAATTTTTTTTACTAAATCCAATAAAAATCATTATTGGATAACAAAAGGATTTTATAAAATATTTAAACATTACTTTAAATAAATAATCAAAATTGTATTTATCAAAAATACAAATAACATGTTTATATCGAAACATTTTTCAGTAATGCATGATATTCAACATATTTAAAAGTATCATTAAAAATGTCTTCCAAACCATGTTTGTAAGAAAAGCCAATATCCAAGAGTTTCTTAGAAGAAGTTTGTATAAAGACACATCTTCTTCTTTTTCAGGATCCGATATGCAGTAACAAAACATGAATTATCCCACCATCACAAAACATTAGGACTATATAAAAGTGTGTTGATCATAATTTTACTTATACAAGAAGATTGCTTACTGCAGGGTGAGATATTGTGGATAGCATTTGTGAATGAAATCTGCTAACTGAAGAATAGTGAGAGAGATAGCAGAGCAAATATGTCGTCCTTCCACAATTGGTTTCTCCATGAGAAATATATGGGCCTCACATACGTCATCTACGTGAACTAATCGTATCGATCCCAAGAAGGATTGACCCAACTTCAGCCCTTCGTAATAGAATGCAATTAGAAACATTTATAACCATATGTTTTATGAATCAAATTCTTTAAAATATAAACTATTTTGTAAAACAAAAAAAAATCTTTAAAAATCTGATAGATCCAAATCAATGTTAAAGGAAACTTAAAAAAAATTAAATAACATATATACCTTAATATTGGAAGCTAAAAAGAAAAAGAAGAATTAAAGAAAAGCAAATACCTGCAGTGAGGCATAATATTTGTTCGCATGAGAAGGGTAAAGTTGAAGTAACCCAAGGTCCACCTACGTAACCTGGTCCAATTGTCACAATGTCCATCTCGGCATTTGATCCATACTCAATGGCTGCTTGCTCGACCAAGGTCTTGGCCACGCAATAAAACTGCAGATTTACCCATTTTAATCTCAAAGCCTAGATGTTGATATCATTTTTTGACTACAAATTGAATTATACTCACAGTAAGAGGATCTTGATTCTTTCACATGAAATCCACAGGAGTCCATCTAGATTCTTACAGACAGTCGCCGCTAATAAGTTATCCCTCTTCGTTAAGAGGACAAGCTACTGACACAGACGAATTATAAACCACGCGCTTCACAGATTTAGCTCGTGAACAGGCGTTCAACACATTCAACACTCCCTTCACTGCAGGCTCAACAAAATCATCCTATCCCAAGATTTATTAAAAAAAAACTGTAAGATCTAATCGCCCTGATCTAAGCATCGAATGATCTGAGAAGGCAAAGCAAATTAATAATTATAACCTCCGAGAGCTTGGAGAATTCCATAGGACTAGCTATGTGGAAGTCACTCCGAATATATTCCACGTGAATGGAGAATGAAGATCGTGAATGTGCAAGACGTCCCGTAACTCTCAAAACATGAATCCGAATGAAGACGTAATGCGTAAGTCAAACTGGCTTACGGTTTGGTGTTTTCTTGTTCATGAAAGCAAAACACGACATTTGAAACCGGATGCCCTGGTCAATTCCAATTTTCTCATGCTCTTCCTCTTCCATGCAATAACCATCTCCACCACATTCCGGCAGAAATAAATGGTTGAGAAGAAAAGACAAGAAAAATGGTAGTTGACAGTTTTGATGGGATTTCCCCATGACACATTGCTTTTCCAAAACTAGTTCAAGGTTAACATTTCCTCTCCCTTATCCTCAGCAAAATCATTCTCCCATCTCATTATGTGTTGCATTGACATAGCTGGTTGTGGGTTTTTCATTAATTTGCATATTAACATGATGTTTACAAACGTGCTTTCCTTAGAACATAAACCATAGGCATCAATCAGAGTCTCCTATATACCAAACATGATTCAATGACAGGGCCTTGGCCTTGAGCTCCTTGTCATGATTACATATAATATTTACATCATATACATTAATGCAAATGGAGTCAAAACCTGGGTGTTACATCATCCAAGGATAACGAGCTTCACCAATTGGACACATCTCTTGATCCAAGAAGATTATAAACAAACAATATACACACGTTGTGAAGTAAGCCTAATAGATGAATATCTGAAATAATCTAAGAAGACAAGATTCAAAATTATTTAAGGTATCAATGGCTCATGGATCACAAAAAAAGTTTTTACACAATGAAGCCAAAGTGCGCAAATTAGTCAACGATGAACAAAAAAGAGTGCACCATATAGAAGGATACCAATATTCATGATGTGCGATTCTCTTACTCAATGAGAATACATAGACCACATAGAAGTAGAAGTCACTAAGTTAGGAACTTTGTTCAGTGTAAAGACACATGCCATATAACAAAAGAAAAGACAGGGATCTTATTGCACATAGTAGTCTGGGAAATTGTATGTCTTTACGCAGATGTTTAGAACAAAGATATAAGGAAAAGAAGTTATAACAGTTGCAGATTGTGAAGGGATAATTTTAGGGGTGAAGTTTATCCTATGGAGGAATTTAAATGGGTTATAAATATTTACTAGGCAAATATTAATATGGAAATTGTTTTTTAATTTATTAACCAAATAATTAAAAAAACAAATAGCCCTTCCCTATTAAATAGGGAGAGAAAAAATAATTCTTAGCCTTTTCAAATTTATCTCAAAACCTACTTTGCTCCCCAATTTCTAGTAAAATTTCTATTTAATCTTTACTTCGCCCCAATTTCTAGTAAAATTCATGTTGAATCCTCCCATAGTACCCTATTTTTTTGTAAATGGGGAGTTATAGCTATTATTTATCTCTCCATATTTTGTTTGAAATGAGAATACGGTTACAATTCTCCATAAAAAAATGTTTGGAAACCTTTCTTTGCCGCCATTTTTATTAATAGAGGTTTCCAATATTTATTTTTCCCTCCATATTTTATCTAAAATGAGGAATTTAACCCCGTTTTTTTATGTAAATAATTCTTATATAAAAACGGTGTGGTACATAGGGTAGTTGCATTAAGGATGCAAGAAAGGAAAGAAATTCTTGATTTATTAAATATTAGGGTTGAAAGAGAGAGGCACATTGATATTAAAAGACCATTAGAGCATCTAGCTTTTTAAGACTTCTTTCATCCCAATTATATACACGTCACTAAATTGAGTTTGGGTTGATTATTTCAAACTTCTCTTATCACAGTTATATATAGTAAATTGAGGTAGGATTACTTCTTTCATGAGAGCTATATATATGTTAGTAAATTGAGTTAGGGTTCATTATTTTAGACTTCTCTCATCCCAACTGTACACCCTAAATTGATTTAGTGTTGATGAAATAATGTAGATCATGTTTTTATAGTTTTTTAAATAATAGAAATATATTGCACAAGGTAAGTAGTGGATGCTAAAGTTATTTTTTAATGTGTTAGATAAGGATAACCTTCTCTTCGCTAGGCTAAAATATGTAACTATAGATAATAGTTGGTAGAATTTGTGCCACTTATTCATAAGATAGATTGAAGGAAAAAAGTAGTATCCTAATCTTAACACTTAAAAATAGCTAGATATTTATATAATACTCTCCTAGCAAGTAAAAGGAATGGAACTATGGATTGATCTATGTTCCCATAACGAATTCACAAGTCTACTATGCACCCTACATAACATAAATAATTTGTGTAGGCTAGATCTAGAGTTACATATTTTGAATTTGGCTTCCACAAATGGAATTCAATGATTCAGTCAAGTGATTCTTTGGGGGATGTGTAACTTCTTCCATGCTTATAATTGACTCCAATAAAAATAATTTGAATATACCAAAACAATAAAAGAGAATATAAAAAGAATAGTGGGCTTGATAAAAGTAAAATAAATATCAAACAATAATAAAAATATGTGGCTTTGAATTAATTTTGGAGTATATATATACCAAAATAAACCAAATATTTATTAAATTAATCAAAGAACTCTTTCAAAAAAGTAGTGTCTTTTGATTTGAATTTAACGAAGTAGAGCTCTCATCTTACTATTTTATATTTTAAAATTGTGCCAATATTGTTATACTATCAATCAAAATAAGAAAACTGTTTTATATTTTACATTGCACATTATATACATTTTGCTTTTTTCCTTATATACCATTTTTTTGGTAGATAAGGAAAAAATATCAATTACTTATTACCAATTTCTTTAATATAAATTATTTTACAAATACATTTATTGTTAATTTAAATTAATATTTTTAAAAATTGTTTAACTCTATAAAAAATGTGTACTCTTTCATAAGGTGAATGTTTATCAATTGTTGGTTGTCATTCTATGAATCATTTTATAAGAGTACATGCAAACTAAGGTAGGCACTGTGAATTTTTTATGTTGTGAAAGCATCTATCTTTTTCTTGAGTACAAGATTTATTCTGAACTACATAATCTTGTTTTAAGTTAGAATTACAATATTTTATTCTACATTATATATTATATTCAAAATTANTATATATATATATATATATATATATATATATATATTGCAATGTAAAGGAGAAATTTGAAGAATATTAAAAACCATTTTGATTTTAATTTTACCAACTGGTTTTACTCTTAGTCTTCAGTCAATCTCATTGTAATGATCATGTTTGATTTGAATTGTTATATATATTATATATTCATTTTTACATATTATTTTTATATTTGTTATATAATAAAGGTTTTTATATTATGTCTAAAATAATTAGTTAAAGAGTAAATTTTGGACTACGGGTAAGAGGTGAACTTGCAACTAGGTATAAGATTTCATATTTATAAATTATGTTTATAGTAGTAAGGTAAAAGTAAATTTTTTTAGAGAGATTGCAATTAAGTTAAATTTTTTGGATATTTATATTATATGTTTATG
Source organism: Pseudotsuga menziesii (assembly GCA_001517045.1). Classification (NCBI taxonomy): domain Eukaryota; kingdom Viridiplantae; phylum Streptophyta; class Pinopsida; order Pinales; family Pinaceae; genus Pseudotsuga; species Pseudotsuga menziesii. The sequence goes on along the minus strand of LPNX010654033.1, from coordinate 82,930 downwards.
TTTAATCAAAGTGTAATTTTAATTTTAAAAATAATATTTAAAATGATTTTTTATTGGTTATCTATTTATTTTCTTCTTTAGGCAAGGGAATAAGTTATTCGTCTAAGTAACAAATTAAAGGTAAATTTGAAAATGGATTTGATTTTTGTTTTTTGATGTAAATAGTTAGTCATAGTTTACTTAATAAAACATTTACAAATATTGAAAGGCGTTAAATTTTTTAAGGTGTATTTTTTCTTGCTTTATTTATGTTTAAGTAAAATATGTGCTTAGTTTTCAATAACTATTATTTAAATTATTTGTAAGAATGGTGTAAAATAATGTTAAAAATTAGGAAGAAAAGAAAGAATGAAATGAAAATACATAAAGTGTTGTATGTGAAATGAAATAAAATAATATAATAATAAATTGAAATGAAAATGCTAAATTTTAATTTATCAAAGATCAAAGAGATTTTTTTGAAAATAAAAAATAGGAATGAGCAAACCTATGAATAAGATGGAAGTACACATTGGAGAATATATGGAGTATTGAGGAGGAACTAAATTTTTAATTTGTTAAAAATGTAAATATAATCAATGGTGGCTTAGCTTAGTGGGTAGATATTATTATTTTTTTTATCATTATTAGGCTCTTGTTATAAGAGAGAACTAAAACAAAAAAAAAGAGTCAAATATATAAGTTTATACTCTAAAGGTCGATAGAATAGAATTAAAGGGAACAAATGTGAATAAAACAATAGAACTCAAATGTGTGGGAATAGCTTTGTTGATGGTTTATAAAAGTCCACTTAGTTTAAAGTCATCTTTATAGTTCTAGTTATTTAACAACTTCTATAAGTAGTATCATAGTGGACTAGTTCATTAGTGTGTAATGTCCCTAAAAAAATACATCCAAAGAAATTAATAAGGGTCTTTGTGTAGTTGTAAACATATATAGATTGGTCATTTTTTTATTTTTATATCGTAATTGGTAAATTAACTTCAGCGCTGAGTTTAAAATGTGATATTTTCCATATTATAATGCTTGCAGCTTTGAGTGTCCTTCTGTGGTTGATATAGAAGTCGTACTGTTGTTAAGACTTTATGACTTTATCTGGCTTTTGATTTTACATAACATGAACTATATTAGCTCATATGTTTGAAAATTGTTCAGTTTAGCATTCTTTATGTAATTGTATGAGTGGTGATAATTGTTATTTCCTATCTAGATTATGCACTGATTGGGAACTATGAATTAAATAACCGTTCATGTTTGTTTGTCTTCTTTGAGAAATATCCTCTTCTATGTGTGGATGTTGGCCCATATATGGCTTGATCTTTACTTAAAATATTTTCTAACGTATTCTATCATTATGCCCTTGCGGTTACAAATATTCCTTGGTATGGTTGGATTTCTATTAGTTGTGAAGCATTTAACCCGAAATACTTGACTTCCTAATGGTGACTTCATAATATAATATTTGTGAAACTTTGTTATCGCTATGAACTTGAAGATCTTTATTTTTTATGGAGATTATTAATACTTATATTGGACATAACTTGTAAGGTAGATAATGGACATGATATGCCATAGATTACATTTAACTACATGAATGAAGGAATTTTTATAACTTAGGATACATGTTTTCCTATCAAGGGTGTAATTTTCTATATTTGTAACTTTCATTGTTCACACTGTTAAAGCATACATTCATGTGTTGTTAAATGGTTTTCATGATCTTTAATATAGCCCACATGAAACGACATATTTTTTTTGATTAATTAGCCTCCATCTTGACAATAAATTTAATGTGAATAACCATGTGATAACTTCCCCAAGACATCACATGCCTTTGTTATTTGGCCTTTTCAATATGGAGCAAAGAGAGAGAATCATTTAGTTAAGTTACATTTCAAACAAAAAATAATATTCCTTGATATTTGACTAGTGAGGACCGCCTTAGACAAAAAAATGAAGAGGGGAAAAGGTAAAACAAAAATAAAACAAAAAGACTAAATTGAGAGAAGGAATATCAAACTCTTTTCTCATAGAGAAACAACTAGCTTTAAGGGACTCTGAGTGGATTTTTCACAAGGAAGAATAATGGGAGTTGACATTGAGAATGACTTGGAATATTAAAATCTTTCATAGAGAAGTCATCACAAGTGAAGAAACCAATCATTTCTCTAACTTAAGTTTAAGGAAAGACCTTTTCAATGTGGGTAGAGAAAAGACCTTTCTATAGCATTAACTACATTGTTGAAACACTAGGAAAGGGACCACCATCTATAGCATTAGTTTCTTTTAAGGTGGATCTGTTAGGAGGAAAGAGACCACCTTGTCATCGAGCTCACCCAATTTGAATAACTATAGAATTTCATATTCTTTTGGAGTGATAATTTGTTGATACAATGCATGTCTGTGGATTAAGAAATTAGTGTGTTGTTCGATCAATTAGTCATTTGGAACATTAATAAATTGTTGAAACAATTAGGTAATTAAAGTATGTAAATCCTACATTGTTGAAGCAATTGATTACTTAGCATGTGTGATCTCTCTTAGGGTACGCAAGTGATTTATCGATAATTATAAGCGTTGAAAAATATTTAATTTCTTGTTGAAGTGATATCAGAGGTTAAATTTGTTATTATTAATTAATGCTGGAACAAATCTAGATGAATGTGTGGTTGTAGTTCATGGTCAAGTAGAATTGAGAATTCTAGAGCTTGGATGTTGTGTCAGCAACATAGAATAGATCTTTCATTCTTGCACGAGTGGTGATTGGATTTAAATTGTTTCAAAAGTAATACGCAACTTAACATCTTGCAAAAGTAATATATATGCTTTATATTTATGAACAATTCTATATTTCCATTCTTGCTAGAGTGATTTCATCTTTCCACAAGGAGTGATTTATTCTTGAAGATTGAATTAGTAGTAATTCTTCTTGAAGATTGAGTTATCAATTAGAATTAAGATGGTTTAGTGAGAAAGAAGTTACATAACATTTTTATCAATTAGGTTGTTCAATTTAGGATTGGTTAATTTGGGTGGATGTATGAGAATTAGTGTCAGAAAGAATTGAAACAATATGAATAGAAACCTATTAGAAGAAAATGTGAATACATAATGAATTGTGATTTCTTGGGAATCAAAGAGAAATATTCTTGGATAAAGATTCACCAATTCTTTTACAATATTTGATAAATTAGTGAAATATTCATCATTTTTTACAATATTTTATAATGCAATGAAATGTTGGCCAAGATTTTACAATATCTTAGAATTTAGTGAAATATTTGCCAAGATTTTACAACATTATATAATAAAATAAAAGATTTGCCAAAATATTTATATACACATATTATATTATTGATAAAATCGCCTTCAAATTTTCCTATATATCACGAAGATCCCCCCAATTTTTTATACATATAAATCTGGGGGGTTCTTAAAATCATCCATGTTGTGAAGATATTCATTGAAAAAATGTATCTTGTTATTGAATTCATTCAATACATTATTATTAGGGAGGTCGGCTGGGGAATGGAGCAAGGGGTTATAGCCTCCTTCCATTTAGTGCTAGAAAATATAATCAGGGTGTTATAGCATCCTTTCTATTCAAGCAGATAAAACCTGGGTTGTTGGAGACTCCTATCATTTGTAGATTGTAAATATAGTTGGGGTGTTGTGGAATCCTTTTTGTTGGACCAAACAAAATCCATGGAGGGTGGAGCCTCCTTCTACTTAGTGCTAGATAATATAATTCATAGGTTGGTGCTTCAACAATAAAATATTGTAGTTATCCACAAGTTGAAGCTCCATTCCCACAAGTCGCATTTTGTGTAGAAATATTTACATTTTTTTAGGCCGGTGCTTGAAGATCGTGAGTCAATGTTCATGCAGATGGAAGTTGATGCAGGCTAGTGCCAACAACCAGCATACTGTACTTGAGGATCATGTCAACACTTGAAATGTGTGGGCGATCATGTTTGGAGGCTACATTCTCTTGCTGATGTAATCATATATATATATATATATATATATATATATATTTGTGTGTGTGCAATTATTGATTCACCCCCCTCTCACTAATAAGATAAATCCAACATTCAACTATGATATAAACGTTTTCTTTACCAAAATTCGTTATGTTATGGTATGCAGTCCACAAATTTCAGTGTCATGACCTCCAACAAAGAGCTCAAACTTGCCTTGGAAGGAGGATATACCACCCTTTTGTAAATGGGATAGGCCAATGCAACTAACACTTCTACTATCAATGAGGAGGTGTATAAATTCATTGCATTCTAATCAAATACTTAATTATAAAGTAGAAGTTGATATTGTGTTTCTCTATAAGAACTACAAATATTATTGCAAGAAGTACAAGTAAATTTATGTATTCCTCGAGAGATAATTTTAGACACTTAAGGTCATACTCAACCATAGGTTACCTCTATGGCCATGTAGGTATCTTGAATGAGTTGAATATAAATTAATTTTTTTAATTTTATGTATAGTATAAATGATATGATTTATAAATGGGTTGATTTAATTATAGTTTACATCAATCCTAGTACTAGGAATCCTACATGAAAACATATCTCTTGGTCACAATTATAGATGTCAAATTGTCATGCACAAGGTATGCTAAGCATGGAAAAACTTCCATTCCTTTTTGGAACATGAAGATGATAATGAGTCTAGCTCTAGAAGAAACCTAGAACATGGGAGAAATCAAAAGTAACTAGGGAAAGGTTGAGTCGTCCTAGATAAGGAATCAAATCGTTTGCATTCAATCCACCACGGGAAAGTTTTTAGGTAGATCAAGGAAATCGCTATATGCATTAACATTTTGACGCATGCATCAACAAGAAATTTTTTTAATTCATTGTCAGAGAATGAGAAGCGTCGTGATCAGTATCAACCACCATCCATGTATGTTCTTACCATCTCCAATGATGCATAGTCATCGAGATGATTCTTTCCCATGGGCTCATATTCTTTGTTCCTCTCTTCCAATTGTTGGTTTTAGATATGTCTTTGTTTAGTTAGGAATCCGATTCTTTCTAAAGTCTATTTTGAAGTTTTCTTGATAACTTGTTATGACTCTCTTTAAAAATCATGAAGATTTGTTAATATGGTTACGCTGTTTTAAAACAAGAGGGGTTGGGCCAGTTGGGTTTATCATAGGGTTATCTTGTCTATCCTTTGAAAACATGGATTAGTGCATGGATGCTAATTGGATTACTCCAAACTTCTTTATGTAAAAAAAAAAATTAAACATTTTAAAAATAATAAAAATTAAAAGAATTAATTTAAAAAAATAAATAATAAAAAACTATTAGAAAAAATGAGTAAAAAAATAATTATAAAAAACAATAAAAAATATTTAAAAATATAATAATTAAAAAAAAAAATACCATCCCTCCACCGCACCCGTCCCACCCCTCCCCTTAACCCTTTAACCCCCTCCCATCCCTGTGGAAAACCCCTCTCCCTCCTATTTCCATCAAGGTTTTACACTCTCTTATTCATATATAATAAAATGTGTTTCTTATTCTATTGCATTGTCTATTACTAATATAAAATGCTACATTGTTAATTAAATTTATGGATTATTAATATATGGATGTTATATATCGATGATTATATATTGCAATGAACATATGTGTAAGCTGATGGTATAATACATTAATATAATCAATATATCAAAACACACTAATTCAAATTTAAATATTAATGCTATTAAAATAGTTATTTGATTTTATGATGGTTTTCCTTCACAATGTTTTCTATAGTGAGAATCATTACATATTGACGTATTTTAAGGTATTAAATGCACCAATACCTGTAGTTATAAATGCACCACTATGTGCACCACTATGTGCACCAATAATAAGCACCAATTATATATATATAATAGCATCGGTTTTGTAATCTTTTTGCGTCGAGAGGCGCTCTATAGCCCAGTATGGGGGAGATCTTGTAACGTTACATAACGTTATGTAACGTTAATTTTTACTTCTAAAAATTAAGAAGTAACAAATATATTTTGTCGGCCTTTAAAAAATAAAAATTATTTATCCGCCAAAATAAATGTCTGCCACAAAAACAACCTAAAATGAGGGAGATGTTGTAATGTTCCTACCTAAAAAAAGTGTATAAAACATTGAATTATCTGTAAAAAAATGTTGGCCTTGCACATGGTTTTAAAACCATGTGCAAGGCCTTCTAAACAACCCATGGTGTTATTGTACATGGTTTAGGAGGGCCTTGCAAATGGTTTTAAAACCATGTGCAAGGCCTCCTATAAAACCAATGGTTTTATTGTACATGGTTATCCTAAACAATCCATGGTTTTAGGAGGGCCTTACACATGGTTTTAAAACCATGTATGGGGGAAGATGTTGTAATGTTCGTTCCTAACAAAATAAAAAATATTATATGTCGACCGTAAATAGTATTAACTATTAACAGATAAAAAATTTATATGTAGACCTTAAATACAAATATGTGTCTTTTAATTTGAATCAAATCAATGGCTATATATAGGACACAACAAATTTGATAGCTCCTTGAGTGCAATTCTTAAGAAGAAGTTTACACCTCTAGATATTTGATCCCTTTCGACGCTTGATAGAGCCTAGGATTTGGATCTAGGCTGGTATAAACACATCGATGTCTAGAAATATCATTCAATTTATGTGATATTATAGTTCATAATAACATTATCATCATTGTATATTTTTGCACCATTGACATTTGTGCTTGAACCATAATTGAACCATAATAGTAACTTTTGGTTCCATTAATCATATTTCTTGCACCAATACGTTAAATAAGTAAATACATATTTAAATCACAGTTAAATTGTATACGTCGGTGTTATGATACATATCGAATGCACTTGTGCTATGATACATACATAATGTGTTGGGAAGTTATATAAACAGAAGGATCTAGTGCACCACATTAAGTTTTATACATTGGTGTATAGTACAATAAAATGCACCAATTTGCATGTGTGTATTATCGGTTCCAATGCATTAATGAGAACGATAAACGTAGATAATATGAATTATATTACATGCCCGATGAGTGATATATAGTAAATGAACCGATGTATCACATTTAAATGGTATTGACCAATGCATGTCTATGAAATGCATCACAGCGTCATTTTAAGAATCATGCACCACTACAAAAACTAAATAGTGTAAATCTTCATAACCAATATTCATAACTGGTGAGAGTTTTGGGTTGAGTGATACAAATAAATAAAATCTTCTTTCTTGCACTACAAGGTTATGAATGATGAGATGGAGAAGTAATGATATCTCTATTTTCTTCCATTAATACCAAATTTGATGATAAACCTTGTTGCATGGACTGATATTTATTGACCAAGTGAATAAAGATATCTTTGCGAGTATATCTGAAAAGGTCTTTTGTTATATAGTTTTCGTAGAGAAAATGCTCAATAAAATCCTTATTTTATTTGAAGTGTTCTCATAACATTTTGATAAAGCCCATCTAGCCTCTCTCTAAAATTCATTATGCAATCGATTTACCATCAGTTTGAAAAAAATGAAGAATTATCAATTATAAACTCTAATTCAATTTAATTAATAATATTCATACAAATTTATATTGTCTTAATTACAAATTCATTTACCCCGAACATACCCAATCCCACAAAATCATAATTTTCAAATTAAAGGAGATATTATACTAGATGATAGCATCACAATTCATTATGAATAACAACAATAAAATAAATGACGAGAGTGAGAAATGTGGAAATTCTTGCCATCTATGCCCTCATAGTGGAAGTAATCTCTAGCTGGGAGCAAAAGACACACGGTAATTTGGAAGAAAACCATGTACAAGGGAGTGCACTAATGGTATATAGAACATGGAATTGTAATGAATTTGGGAGATGGTTGTAGCTGGGAAAGTTATACAGGTGGGTCTGACTGCAGCCAACCCCAACTAGCACTTCTAGGATCTTCATGCTCCTACACTTAGTAGCACTGCCAAATTTATCCTAATGGCAAAATTCTTCTCTAAATATAACTTCCCTCAATTTCACCTCCAAAATCACCGTTTCGACACTCTTTTTCTGCAACAAAGTTCCCGCTGTCGGGATGTTGGATGTGGGATCTCAAAATACCCAAGTCACACCCCGTAACTTTCCTCCCTACACATCCTTTCCAAAATTAGGTTTTGGGATGTGGGATAGAAACTTTTCAAAGTTGCTCCCCCGAAACTTCCGTTCCAAAACTCTTCCCCCGTAATTCTCCTAACTGTTAGATCTTTTTGACCTTCACACCGACCGTAGATCTTCTTTTTGACATGGACCTCTCAAATCTCTACAGATCTATTAAATTTCTTGCAACTTTCATTGCAGGATTCTTCTTGACCATCATATATTGATTTGTGGACTCTATCTCCACCGTTCGTTCTCTGCAAAATCTTGTTAAGGAAGAAAACCTGTAGAATGTGCCAATTGATCATGAAATTGACCAATCCAGCCTGCAATTGTCCCGATTCTTTAGCCTAACACTCCTATGCATGCATCTACACTGTACTTCAACTATTCAAGTAAGAAATTGATGCGTGAATACAGTAACTCTTCAGAAATACACAAATGTTCATGAAAATGTCAAAGTCAGCTTTGCACAGATACATAGTTCAACACAACACATGTATAAAGGATAACAACCCAACAAACACACAGTTAATCCTTCTATTAAGCAACAAAAGAAAATGGACATAGCTTGGATCTCTCTCCTCTCGATTCTTCTAAAATATTTATAAGTAGTGTTCAGACACAGGTCTGTCATCTTCTCTGCAAACTTGGAATTCTAAATACTTAAGAACAAAACCCCCTCTACATCTCTAAACTGTCTATTTATCCTAAAACTACAACCGCCTCAACTGAGTGGTCCTACAACTAAAATCAAACGAACTCCTAAGTATGCTAAACATGTATTTGATAGATTCAAATAATCCTGTGGTTTGATCTCCACATAGGGAGTCATGATACGCAGTCACTCCTACAGTACTAACAGAAAATGACTCAGCAAAACAGATAAACCAAAATATATGCCACATCATGTGACCAACTCATCACATTGCTGGCATGCCATGATGCGCGTGCATCAGAATCACAAGTTAGAAAAATTATGAACCCATGTTCATTATATCTGCTATAGTGAAACCCTTGGATTCCAACTCTGTGTTGCTCATCCAAGTAGAATCCTCTATTGGTCGCTTCTTCCACTTGACCAAATACTCTAGATAGTCCTTCCTCCTTATACTCTTCATCTCTCTAGTGTCCAGAATGGCCTCAACTTCCAATGGATGTGCGACAGGCATCTTCCCCACCATTGTAAGTCTTCAGTAGGATCTTCACCTTCTGCAAGGGTTCCAATGTCTCGTGTTACATAAGGATATAGATCTGCTACATTAAAGATTGGTGAAATACCCATTCTTGTAGGAATCTCTAACTTATAAGCATTTGCTGAAAATTTATTGATGATTCTGCAGGGTCCAATCTTCTTCACCTTCATCTTGTTATACTCCCCTTTTGGAAATCTGTCTCTCTTCAGATATGCTTAGACCAAATCTCCTACTTCATACATTAGAGGAAATTTCAATTTAAAATGATCCTTCCAAAAATAATAGAAATCCCATGTCATCATGTATTAGCCAATCAAAATGATTTAAAATTAAAAAAGGGAGCACCCCTTAAACAATTTTTTAATATAAATTTGGGGATAGGTATCATAAAAAAAAACTACTTTTTTTGTTCGTATTTTCGACATATATCCCTGTGTGTTTACTCAAATTTCGATTGGGAGAGCTCGTTGGATGTGGAATTAAATTACGCATCCAACATATACCCACTCAGCATACTTTCGGCGGGCCCCTCTACTCCAAAAAAAGGAAATACCTGAAAAATGTGATGATGATGTCATCATTACGTTTTTTCAGGTATTTCTTATTTTTGGGGTAGAGGGGCTTATTAAAAGTATGCTGAGTGGGTACTCGTTGGATGCGGAATTTAATTCCGCATCCAACGAGCTCTCTCGATCGAAATTTAAGTAAAAACATAGAGAGGTATGTTGAAAATACGAACAAAAAAAGTAGTTTTTCTTTTCTTCCTCCAAAATTAATAAATTTATTTTATTATTTTAACTATTATTTTATTAATTTTCCTTAGGAGGCCCATTTTGAGTTGAAATTTCCTCCAATGGTTCTTCTCTCTTCTTTTGGAATCCGCTCTTCCCTTGTAACTGGTGTTACTCTGTTGTAACCATGCTTTCACATGCTCCTGGAGTTCACTAATTCTTCTAGCAAACTCTTCTTTGTCTCCAATTCTCTTCTCTAATTGACCTAAGTCACGAATTTTGCACACTCCTCTTGGATGCATTCTATACATAATTTGAAATGGACTCATCCCTATACTCTTGTTTGGTGAATCATTATAGGGAAAATAAGCTTGTGCTAATACTCTGTCCCACTTCTTAGGACTCTCCCCAATCAAAATCCTTAACATGTTTCCCAGACTCCTATTAAATACTTTGGTTTATCCATTAGACTATGGGTGATATGTTGAACTGAAGTTCAGTCTGGTACCCAACTTCTTCCACAAGGTCCTCCAGAAATGACCTATGATATTTACATCTCTGTCTGATATAATGCTTCTAGGTAAACCATGTAGTTTCACAAATTCATCAAAGAACAAGTTAGTAATATGCGTAGCATCACTAGTCTTGTAACATGGAATGAAATGTGCCATCTTAGTGAATCTATCAACAATTACAAATATAGAATCATGTCCCCTTTGAGTTCTTGGCAAACCCATAATGAAATCCATACTCACAGAATCCCAAGGCCTAGTTGGAATAGGAAATGGTGTATACAATCCTATGTTCTGGCTTCTTCCTTTAGCATGCTAGCATACTCTACATCTTCTTGTAAAAGATTTTCCACTTCATACCTCATCCTTGGCCAAAAATAGAAATGACCCAACTTTCCGAAGGTTTTATCACTTCCAAAGTGACTCACACCTTGGTACACACAGTTTACTATTCTTAAAGAGTAGACCATCTTGTAGGGTATACTCCATTCATGGCTCTCTGTCCACCTCCATTGGATTCTTACAAGCCCAGTAAGCTTCCTAGAAATCAATGTTAGCTTCATACAAATCCCTCAAATGCTCAAATCCCAAGACTTGGATCTGATTCTCTTGCATAATCAATAGTCTCCTACTCAAAGCATCAGCTACTCTATTTGACTGTCCACTTATGTGTTTTAACACAAAGGTAAAGCTCTGTAAGAACTCAACCCACTTGAAATGTTTTAGGTTCAACTTAGGTTGCTGCGTAATGTACTGTAATGCATGGTTGTCAGAATACAACACAAATTCTCTAGGCATCGAATAGAGCCTCCAATGCTTCATGGCTTGAACAATAGTCTAAAAATCCTTGTCATAAGATGAATTATTCTTCTTGGAATCATTCAGCTTCTCACATAAATACATTATAGGCATGTCCTCCTGACTGAGTATAGTTTTGATTGCTACTCCACTAGCAGATCACACTTTACTTGGAAAGGGTGGTTGAAGTTTGCTAACTTCAATATTGGTTTTTTAGTGATCTTCTTCTTTAATAAATGAAAAATCCTTTCAGCCCATGTTGTCCATTGGAATGGTTGTCTATCCTTCTTAATTGTCTCAATGATAGATGCACAAATACCACCGAAAATATTTATAAATCTCCTATAGAAACTTGCCAATCCATGAAAGCTTCTTACCTCAAATATGTTTCTTGGTGAAGGCCAATCAATGATTGCTTGCACCTTTTCTGGATCTATCTTCAACCCATCTCTTGAGATAAAAAATCCCAAATATACTAGCTCTATCTTCATGAATGTGCACTTCTTCACATTTAGTAGCAACTTGTCCTATTGTAGCCTCTCTAAAATATACTCCAGATGCTTCAGATGCTCTTCTTCTGTTTCGCTGAAAACCAAAATGTAATCAAGGTAAACTATCACAAACTTACCTATGAAATCCCTCGAGACTTCATTCATCAATCTCATAAAAGTGCTTCATGCATTGGACAATCCAAATGGCATGACCAACCACTCATACAGCCCATCATTATTCTTAAAGACTGTATTCCGCTCATCTCCCTGTCTTATTCTAATATGATGATACCCACTCTTCATATCTATTTTTGAAAAGCATTTTGCCCCACTTAGGCAATCCATCATGTCATCCATCCTTGGTAATGAAAATCTATATCTAATAGTGATCTTGTTAATTTCTCTGGAGTAAGTACACATCCTCAACTCACCATCCTTCTTTGGTGTCAGTACTATTGGTACTGCACATGGACTCAAACTCTTCTGAACAAATCCCTGGTCCAACAATCCTTGGACCTCCTTCATCAATTCTTCATTCTCTTGAGGTGTCAATCTATATGTTTCCTTGTTTGGTAAACTCGCTCCTGGAATAAATTCAATATGATGACTTATATCCCTTCTTGGTGGTAATTCATTAGTTAAATCATCCACCACGATGTCACTAAAATCACTCAGCATATCTGAATCAAGTCTCAAGTAGATCTTCCACATTGGTCTTCATCACCACCACTCTTAGCTTACATACTATAGCATAGTTCAACTCTTCTTCCTCAACCCGCTCCAAATATTATTTCCCTGACAACATCAGAACTTTAGGTAGTGACTACCATGTTGTACTACCTTCTTGCAAAGGGTGTAGTACATGTGTTATCCCATTCTGCTCAAAACTATAACAGTTGCTCCTATCATCATGAGTTACTTTCTTATCAAATTTCCACGGTCTACCTAATAGTATATGACAAACATTCATGGGCATCACATCACACATAATCTTGTCCTTATATGGACCTATTTGTAAATCAACTACACACTACTTACTCAACATGATTTGATGTCCTTTATGTAACCAAGATACTTTGTATGGAACATGATGCTTGGTCTTCTTTAAACTCGGCTTTTCCACCATCTCTGTGGAAACAAGATTGTCAGTACTCCCACTATCAATCACCATCTTACATCACTTCCCCTGGACTTTACACATAGTCCTGAATAAAGAATTTCTTTGAGCAGGCTCTGCTTGCTCCTTTTCAAGCTTCAACAAGACTTTATTCATCATCAATGACTGTCGTGTCTCTGGCAAGACTTCGTCTACCATTGAATGTTCTCGTTGCTACTCATTCTTAACTACATAGGATCCTCTCTGTCCTACGTCTTCTTTCTCTGAACACTCAAATGACTTATGCCCCAACTAGTTGCATTTATAGCATCTAACGTCAGCTTCTCTACCTCGTATAAACTTATTTAAAAGTATAAAACTTGATTAAATGTTTGAACCTAAAATGATTTGATCTGATCCCTATAGTATACAACGAAGAGACCTCCCATTTTTTCTCATAATTACTATCAAAGCATGAAAGCAATAATATTGCAACCACTATAACGTGAGTTTTGCACCAAAGCATCGTGTGGAGGATGTTGTCACAGGCATAAATAGAAACTATTTTACTAATGTAGCATGCATCTAGAAATATCAATGTTCTTACTAGTAATATTTTTATATAATTTAATTGAAAGAATTGATAATAAAAAAACTTACACCAACACAAATTTAATTCCCTTTTATACTTTACATCTAGATTTATATTAGATATATACTAGATTTTATTTCCATTTAAAATTTAATAAGAAATTAAAAAAAAGAAAGCTAAGTGAGTTTTTGATTTTTTAAAAATCCCAATTATATGTTCTTTAAATCACTCGTATGTAACAGTTTAAACACTGTTATTTGAGATCTAATATTTTTACTAAATCCAATAAAAATCATTAGTGAAAAACACGAGGATTTTATAAAATATTTAAACATTATTTAAATAAATAATAAAAAATGTATTTATCAAAAATACAAATAACAGGTTTATATCGAAACATTTTTGAGAAATCCATGATCTTCAGCATATTTGAAAGTATCATTAACAATGTCTTCCAGATCATGCTTGTAAGAAAAGCCAATATCCAAGAGTTTCTTAGAAGAAGTTTGTATAAAGACACCATCTTTTTCTTTTTCAAGATCCGATCTGCAGGAACAAAACATGAATTATCCCAACGTCACAAAACATTAGGATTATATAAAAGTGTGCTGATCAGAATTTTACTTATACAAGAAGATTGCTTACTTGGACTGCAGGGTGAGATATTGTGGATAGCGTTTATGAATGAAATCTGCTAACTGAAGATAAGTGAGCGAGATAGCAGAGCAAATATGTCGGCCTTCTACATTTGGTTGCTCCATCAGAAATATATGGGCCTCACATACGTCATCTATGTGAACTAATGGTATCGATCCCAAGAAGGATTGACCCAACTTGAGTCCTTCGTAATAGAATATAATTAGAAACATTTATAATCACACGTTTTATGAATCAAATTCTTTAAAATATAAACTATTTTCTAACCCCCAAAAAAAATCTTTAAAAATCTGATAGATCCAGATCAAAGATAAAGGAAACTTAAAAAAATTTAAATAACATATATACCTTAATATTGGGAGCTAAAAAGAAAAAGAATAATTAAAGAACAGCAAATACTACCTGCAGTGAGGCTTAGTATTTCTCTGCAAGAATTAAAGAACAGCAAATACTACCTGCAGTGAGGCATAATATTTGTTCGCATGAGAAGGGTAAAGTTGAAGTAACCCAAGGTCCACCTACGTAACCTGGTCCAATTGTCACAACGTCCATCTCGCCATTTGATCCAAACTCAATCGCTGCTTGTTCAGCCAAGGTCTTGGCCACGTAATAAAACTGCAGATGTACCCATTTTAATCTCAATACCTAGATGTTGATATCATTTTTTTGACTACAAATTGAATTATACTCACACCAAGAGGATCTTGATTCTTTCTCATGAAATCCACAGGAGTCCATCTAGATTCTTCCAGACTGCCGCCGCTAATAAGTTCTCCCTCTTCGTTAAGCGGACAAGCTGCTGCCGCCGACGAAGTATAAACCACGCGCTTCACAGATTTAGCTCGTGAACAGGCGTTCAACACATTCAACACTCCCTTCACAGCAGGCTCAACAAAATCATCCTGTCCCAAGATTTATTAAAAAAAAAAAATATGTAAGATCTAATCGCCCTGATCTAAGCATCGAATGATCTGAGAAGGCAAAGCAAATTAATAATTATAACCTCCGAGAGCTTGGAGAAGTCCATGGGACTGGCCACGTGGAACACTCCTTCACAGCCCTCTACAGTGGAGTCAAAGCTGCCCTCTTCGCATAAATCTGCTGCGAAGAGTTTCAGTCTCTCTGCAGCTCCCGGCAGGGTCAGCAGAGGCCCAATTTTTGCTGCGTTTTCTGCATGCAAATAAATTTTAGACAGGCCCACGGCTAATTTACTATGATATTTTCACTCTCGACTCTGAAACAAAGTGATAAATTAATAAGAGCAAAATCAATGTAAGAGTAAAATGTACGTGGGTTTCTGAGTGTAGCGTTGACAGTGTAGCCTCTTTGGAGAAGATTCTTGACGAGCCATGATCCGATGTATCCCCCTGCTCCTGTAACGCACATCTTCACACCATCTTTGCCTGCTTGTCGCTGCATTTTATGCTCGGAACAAGGAACAAACAGAATTTCAATATGCAGGTTACAGATCTCAATATGAAGCTGGAACTTGCTTTTCATTTGAAGCACCTGCCGCCTTGTAATGTGTTTACTGGTTGAGGGGATTTCGCCTTATCCAAAATGCCGCCTTGTAATGTGTTTACTGGTTGAAAGGATTTCGCCTTATCCAAAATACAAGGACAGAACGTTATCCAAAATCTGAGGACATTCGCTGTTGCGTTTATTGCTAACTAGTTTTCTTTTCTTTTACGTAACTCGCTAAATATCATGGAAAAATAACTTCGTTGACTTGTTGAGATTTGATGCTAAGTCATACAATGGGCCTCTGAGTGTGGCGTTGCCAGTGTAGCCTCTTTGAAGAAGATTCTTGACTAGCCATGATCCTATGTATCCCCCTGCTCCTGTAACGCACATCTTCACACCATCTTTGCCTTCTTGGCTCTCCATTTTGTGGTCGGGAAAGGGAATAAGGCATTGAATCTGAGAATAGTATTGCGTATATTGATACATCAATTGTCTGGAAAATAGGGTTGCGAGCTTGGCGTTCTCCAAAATGTATGGACGCATCGGCGTTATCCAAAATGTATGGATGGACACGGTTTTCTATTCTCTTTTTTCTATTTTTGATTAAAATGTTTTTATACCATGTTTACTATTACTAAAATTAATATGTTTGAGTGAAATGTTTTTATACCAGGTTTACAATTATAAATAATACTACCACCAACCATATTATTAAGATTAATATGTTTGAAATACACAAATAGGTACATACTGATAATGTCTTTTTATTAAAGAATGTCTTAATTATTTATATCTAATAGTTAAGCTAATATACCCTAGTAGTATCATCAGTTAAGTTAAGCTAATAGTTGTAACTAATAGTTAATTTAAAAGTTAATATAAAGCTTAGATTATGCCTTATGCACATTAACTTGATTACCATATGGAGTTCAAGTGTCACATAATTTACACATTACCTAATTGATTGTTCTTGGTGCATGTTTTCACTACAATCAAGGTCAACTTCTCATGCTAAGAGATGAAGTTCATCTAAATTTATTTTAATAGTTGTATCACTATTGGAACAATCTAATACTTCAAGTTAAGTTAATAGTTGTAAAATTATTGGACTTAATCTAATATTTACCGAATATAACAGTGATTAGAGTTGAAATTAAACTAATAATTGTAAAATAATCTGAGTTAAGTTAATAGTTGTATCTAATAGTTAATTTAAAAGTTAATATATTGGTAATTGCAATTCAAGTAAAATGTCATTGAAGTTAATCTAATAGTTGTATCATCACTTGAAGTTAAGCTAATAGTTGTATCATCAATATATTTAAAAGCTAATAATTGAATAGTTGTATCTAATAATCAAATAGTTGAAGTTGAAGTTTGTTAGTTTGTTTTTTCCAACTATCACTAATTGTACTTGTGAGATGTTAACTAAGCTATTTTTAATTTTTTTGAAATTGTTAATTATGAGTTAGACTAACCTCCTTTAAAGAGAATCGAAAACCTAATTATATTTATATGGAAAACCTAAACATGTAATATCATGTAATATGAACTGTATATTAGCTAGATGTCCAACTACTAGATGTTACATGACTCAAATTAGCTAGACTCCTAGGTGACTCACATTAACCTAGACTCCTAGATGCCAAATGCAGTTGGACTAAGCCTTGGAGTTGAAGTTGAGCTAATAGTTGTAAAATCATTGGAGTTAAACTAATAGTGCATCTAATAGTTAAGCTAATAGTTATCCAATATAATTTTGATTAGAGTTGAAGTTAAGCTAATAGTTCTAGAATCATTGAAGTTAAGCTAATAGTTGTATCGAATAATCCATGGACTTCGCGATTAATTTTATTTCTTACAACTATCACTAAGTTTACTTATCACATGTTAATTAAACTATTTTTTCTTTTTTTTGAAATTATTAATTATTAATTTTGAATCACAACCATAAAATCAATCTATATAGTACACTTGTCTCATTCTCATTTAATCTTAGACGATGCCCATAGAATCAATCTGGAGAGTACACTTGTCTCACTCTCATTTGTAGATGAAAAACCATAGATGGTAGTCCACCCCAAAATTCTAACATATATCAATTTTGAGTAGTTGAGAGAATTGGTAATATATTTTTTATTCAGTTTTGGGTACTTAAGAAGATTGTTTATATATATATTTTATTCAATTTCATGAAGATTGGTTATATATATTTTTATTCAACAATTAATAAATAAATATCATAATAAAATAATAATTATGATTTACTTTTAAAACCTATTTTGTAATTTATTTTTATTATTATTATAATTTGTTGATGGTTATTAATGTTGAAACCAATTTTGGTATTCTTTATAATTTTGTTTTTATGTTTTAAAAACTTTAAGACAACCTTTTTATATAGTCTTTATTAGTTTATTTTTAAATCTTATCCTATAATGTATTAATTTTTTTATTATGATTTTATGATGACTATTAATATTAAAATAAATTTTAGTTTTCATTATAATTTTATTTTTATGTTTTAAAAATTTTAAGATAAGGATTTTTGTATCGTTATCATTGTGAAGAGTTAAAATATCAATATTGTAATAAATATGTCAAACATGAAATTGTTGAGGATTTCCATCTATGTGTTATTTAAGATTTGGAATAATATGAAGAAGGTTTTGTAAAAGAAATCCATGAAGTTTTTGTTGAAGAGTCGTTGACCATTCAAGAAGATATTAAAGACGTGGCTCATGAAGATATGGTTGATGCTTTTCCTTGTTGTCCTCATGGTGATGAGAGTTTGGTATGCATAGGTGGTTTTATGAGAGTGATTTTCATCTTCCACCTTTTTAATGTCACAGATACGACAAATTTTTTCGTCCTATGATATTTTAGGAATTGTTCAATGCCTTATTTCACTATGAATCCCTATGAATATTGTGATGGTTTGTTCTTTTTTAAGCAATGTTGTTTTTATCATTTATACTAAAAAAGTGACATTTTTTATCTTTTATATCATGATTAATCACCTCCTTATATCATCTTAATTTTTCCTTATCATGTAAAGATGCATTGCACCGCAACCTCTTCTTAAATGTATATTTACTAATTTACCTTTAATAATCTCACTATTTTGGAAAGTGACACCTTCTTCGACTCCCCAATTAAGCCAAGATTTGCATCTTTATCCCAATGTACGATGGGAAAATTTTAAAGGTGAAATTTAATCTATGGTCTAGTTTTCTTCTTTTTTCCCAAAAGCGATTCACCAATTTTGTTTTTTTCGAGAAAAAATATTTTACTTTAAGCATCACCAAGCCGATAAACTATATAAAATCAGTAGAAATTTGAATATTTTTACAAAGATATCACCAAACATTTTATGTTTTAAAATTTGAGAATTAATGAGATTTGTGAAAGCTTTTACACTTTGAAAAATGAATCCTTAAAATAAATCTAAGGGACATATTTTATTTTTGCGATGTTATGTATCTTATTCTTCTACATTAAGTACATGGTCATAGTCAGTCTCTCAATGGGGGCATGAATTGATTTTATGAGTAAGATATGATAGGGTGCATTGCTTTTAAATTTGAGATTATATGTTATAAAATACTTTTGGATTTGATATATTTTTCTCTACTTTTGTACAAATTGGAAGACCCCAAACTTCACATCCATATAAGATAATGGGAGCTGCTAGAGTCTCAAATAGGACGATTTTCTTATCCCAAAACAAAGTTCTATTAATTTATAACTATTTTCAAGTCCATAAAAAGTTTTCCACCGTCCATTAATCCTTTTCTCAATTTTATATTTGCAATTAAGATTCTAATGAAGATCATGTCGAATGTGTAGTGTTAATTGTAAACATGTGTAATGGTGTCTAATATGATGTTGTATGATGCCTTATCTAGCATTGGAAGGCATAAATAACTCTAATTTTATGTAAAATGTTTTATCCCACATGTATCATGCAGAAATATCCTCCTATTACCATTCATTATATAAAGAGGTGGAAATCCATTTATCTCAGATGTATCTTGGGATGTTATCCTTCCATGTCTCTTGGTATATAATAGAGGTGAAGGAGAGCCTATAGGCATATCTTTCTGATTCCACCATAATGGTATTTCAAAGCTATGAATCATATGTGGGATGGATCTCTCTTGTAAGATTTGATATTTTTAAAGAATAACGAAGATAAAACCTTCCCATGGATGTTTCCTCATTTGGGGTTTACCACGTAGATCTAGTCAATTATTATCTTCTTCTATTGTCTCTAATTTCTAACACGATTATTGTTGCTTGTATGGATATAAGGATAGGCTAATATATATTTGGTATTGATTTACATTTTATTGTAAATATATGGTTGTATATTATGCATATTCTCGATAGTCCAACATGGTATCATAGCTAGTTTCTATCTTCTACCTTCTTTAGTAATTCTTTGATCTTTTTACAAGAAACAATTCTTCAAAATTTGAGTCAATGCCTCCGTATTTTGTATATTTGCAATCTAATCTATCAAATGATTGGGTGTAATTTTTGCATATCTAGTAATTTTGCTATATGTTTTGAAATTCTTTTCAAACCCTAATGCTCTCCATTATTCTACATAAATTTTCAATTTTTTCAAATGTTCTTGAATTTTATTTGTAAATATGGATTAATATCAATTGAATACTAAGTTTTTGTTAAGGATATATTTATTTTCAACATATTTGTGTTTTTTTTTGTTTTGGTTGTGTTTTTTTAGGTTTTCATACGGGATGATGACAGTTTAAAAAAAATCAAACTTTCGACAGGTTTCAGGGTAGTTACAACTACTTCACAGCTTTTGGTTTTAGAAAGCATGGATACCTCTAGAAAATTGTTCTTACCTTCAGCAAAAGAGTGAATTATTGCCTACATCCACACCTTCTATACACGAAAAGTGTGAATACCCGTATTTCGACATATTTAAAAAAAAAATTATTTCTCTGTTCTTGATTTTCTACCAGAAGGTTACAAATCAATCTATTAACTATTGTCAGGATTTTGTTTCTGTGAGAAATTTCTAGTTTTTAGTCACTTTTCTTCTATTTGCACAAATTTATTTTGCATTTAAGTGTTTCATTATTTTCTCACACTATGACATCAAAAGTTATTTATATTCGTGCATTAATTGGATCTAACTATATCTCTTGGAAGAGGAAGATGATTGATGCTTTTAGAAGTAAAAAATTAGGGATATCAATTAAATGTAATTTAATGAAAGCAACCAATATTGAAAGATATTTGACAATAGGTAAGATCGATGTGATCAGGCAAGAGGACTAATTGTTCAAACTATTTTCAGTATCTTATAGGTACATATTGAGGTTAAGGATATCTCTAGTGCGGTAGGAAAACCCTAGCTTATTTTCTAGATAAAAATGATGGTGTTTCTACTTACTATCTTGAAACGAAAAATGCATGACTTAGACTCTAAATATTTTGATAGAATAGAGTCATTCCTTGCTGAAATTAAAAACTTTAATGAAAAGGTAAATATATGTGGTACTGATTACAAGAAGAATGGAAATGCTCTTTTTATTTAGGTAGAATCAAAGCCACCTTCATGTTTTGACATGTTGATCAAAATTAGGAATAGAGCTATAAAAATGTCTAAAGGAACCTTGAAGTCAAATTTTGAATGTTTTTGTAAAGGTTTAATAAATGAGCAAGATAGATTAATTGTGAGTGGGAAATTATCTAATAGTAAATATCTACTGGAAAATAGTAAAAATAATTGTAATAGAATTTTTAATAAACATTGTAAACCCAATAATCATTGTTCTACTTCTAGTGATGATACTTATAACATGGTGTCTAACAAAAATAAAGTGTATAATCCTTGTAAACATTGTTGAAAAACAAGCTAACCTTAAAATATTTGCTTTAAATGGATCTGTGAACTTGTGATAACAAAGAAGAAGTATTATTATGAACAATTAGTGTCCATGTGTGCCTTTTCTGAACGACCTAGTAAGTCATCTGCTAATTAGGAATGGATAATGGATTATGGTGCATCTAACCGTATGTTTGGTACAACTTATTTATTTATTTATTTATTACACTAAAAATTAAACACAATAGAAAGTATTTATAAGTGATGGTAATTATATTTTAGTTTTAGGATCTAGTAGTGTTAATGTTCCCAATGGTACTTTGGAAGATCTGTTTCATGTTAAAGGAATTCCCATCAACTTGATTTCTATTTATCATGCATGTCAGAAAGGTTATAAATTTGAGGATTGGCATGATAGGTATGTGTTAAATGATATCAAACATATATTCAAAATTGTTTCTTTTGGTCATGTTGATCATAATGTTGGATTATGTAATTATATTGGTTTCAATCCAAGCAAAAAACAACCTTTTTATTCCTATGTTGTTGATGTTGATGAACAAAATGAATTATGGCATGAAAGATTATGTCACTTGAATTATGGTAAAATGAAAATGATGTCTAGAAAGGTACTTATATTACCTTCAATTTATTCCACTAAAGGTGTTTGTGAAGGTCATGTTATTGGGAAACATCATAGAGTGTTTGGTAAAGGTAAAAATCAGCATGCTAAACAACAATTGAAAATAATTCATACTGATATTTGTAGTCCACTTAAAACTCCTTTGTCTCATGTAGTCTATTTTCATAATTTTATTGATGGTGTTAGTCGTAAATATTGGGTTTATTTTTTAAAGCATAAAAGTGAAACATTTGGTATATTTCAAGATTTTAAATCCATGGATGAAAAAGAATATGGTAAACATATTAGGATGTTGGGAACTAATATTGGGGGGACTTCACTAAAAATAAATTTAGTGCATATTTATCTAACCATGGTATTCAAAATAAAAAAAATGTTCCTTATACACCTCAAGAAATGGGAAGGTGAAATAAAGAATAGAACTTTGGTTGAAATGACTAGATGTATGCTTCATTCTAAATAATTACATAAAAAAAATTGCGCTGAAGTTATTTGTTGTGTTAAATATATCTTGAATAGAGTCCCTGCTAAAATGGTTTAGGAATTTACTCCCAAAGAAAAATGGAATGGAAGAAAACTTGATATTAGTAGC
The DNA here is from genome assembly GCA_001517045.1 of Pseudotsuga menziesii. Classification (NCBI taxonomy): domain Eukaryota; kingdom Viridiplantae; phylum Streptophyta; class Pinopsida; order Pinales; family Pinaceae; genus Pseudotsuga; species Pseudotsuga menziesii. The sequence goes on along the minus strand of LPNX010654033.1, from coordinate 60,095 downwards.
TTTAAGGTTTTTTGGTAGTTAATGTTGGGCTTGTATTTCAGATGAAAAACAAAAAAAGTAAGAAGCCAAGTCCCAAAAATGTATTTTCATTGGTTGTTGTCAGGATTCAAAGCATGCAACTTGTTTGATTAATCTACTAAAGGTGTCATCATTAGGAGAGATGTTCAATTCAATGAAGTCTCTCCTCCTCTCGAGTCTATTGAGCTTCATGCTACCTTGAATTTTCCTCTACCTTATGTTACTCCTATCTATGTTACCCCTTCCTCTCCTTTTGTTCCTACCATTGATCCTAGTTCACCTTATTATTCAATTGATCCACGTGGATTTCTTGAAGATACTAGTGTGGTTCCTACGACTCCTCTTCTTATTTGGGCTCAAAAAATTCTTGATCCATAGGTTCTATGATTGGTATTCCTTCCAACACTCAGTGAACAAGATCTCAATTTTATCTTATGACTAATCTATTAGCTACAAATGATCCCTCTGCATATGATAAAGATAAATATAAACCTGAATGGGAGAATGAAATTCCAATTGAATATGACTCTTTAATGAAAAATAAGACGTGGACTCTTGTGCCTCTTCCTCCTAAAAATAATTTAGTTGGATGTAAGTAGATGTATAAAATGAAGTTCACTACAAACAACATATTGGAAAACATAAATATCGGTTAGTAGAAAAAATATTTTCTCAACAATAAGGTATTGATTATTGAAACGTTTGCTCCAGTTGCTAAAATGAACACAATAAGAAATATTCTTTCTCTTGTTGCATCTTACAAATACGAAATACATGAAAAGGATGTGAAGAGTGCATTTTTGAATGGTAATATTTGTGAAGACATTTATATGCAAAAACCATCTGTTTTTTTTACTATTGCCACTTCCAATTTAGTATGGGAATTCAATAAGTGTTTATACATGGTATTAAACAAGAACTTAGAGCTTGTTATGAGAAAATTGATACTTATTTCATAAAGAATGATTTTAAGTAGTGTGTATCTGATCCAAATATGTATGTGAATAAATTTGATGACTATGTTCTCAAAATAGTACTTTATTTGGATCATATTATTATTATTGGTATCTAGATCATGCATACAGGAAATGAAGAATAATCTAAAGAATGAGTTTTAAGTGACCAATTTATGGCTACTAAATTATTTTTTCCACCTACAGATTTGGCATATGGTTGATGGTATATTATTGTATCATCTTAAGTATTCCAAGTTATATTTTCTCGGTTTCATATGAATGATTGAAAGCATTCACCTATGCCATTTGAGTCTAGTGTAAAGTTCAATTTTTATTGTGACAATCTTCTTATTGATGCCACTTTTATCATCAACTTCTAGGGATTTTTATATATTTGACATACAATATATGATATCTCTCCTTTTCAATCAACATGGTTTTGAGGTTTATGAAAAATCCTCATGAAATACATTGAAAAGAAATAAAGAGGATTCTAACATATTTACAAATCACAATGCATTATGGTATTTTCTATTGTAGCAGGACTACACTTTCACTTCTTTGTTATAAAAATTCTGATTGGGTGGGGTATGATTTAGATAGAAGTTATACTCAAAGGTACATATTTAATTTTGGTTCAAGTCTGACCTCATGGTCTATTAAGAAGTTTAGAAATATTTCTCTTTCTTCTTGTGAAGCAGAGTAGAGGGAAGTAAAGGAAGCATCCGATGAAGTAGTGTGGATATGGAACACTTTGACAGAACTTGCTCTAGTATACAAATATCCTACCAAATTAGGATGTGACATTCATAGTGCAATTCATTATTCAACTTGCGTACAATTCACTGTATCACTCCAACACAAAATACATTAACTTGGATAGTCATTATATTCAAGATATTATTGTAGATGGTTTTATTTGTTTGGAGTATCATCCCACAGAAAAGAAAGAAACTAATATATTTACTAGATCCATGATGGAAGCAAAGTTTGTGTATATTTTCATTATGTTGGGAGTGAGAGAAGTTGTCATCAGTGTGGTATTCTGATGTAATTCAATATTCATCCATTTATGGTGTTTTTATCCCATTCATCATTGAGGAGGAGAGTTGGAATATGTAATTTTAATATTACATGTGTAATGATGTGTAGTATGATGTTGTAAGATGTTGTCTCTAGCATTTAAGACCTAAATAACTCTAATATTATGGAAAATGAGTTATCCCACATGCATCATGGATAAATTTCCTCCCATTACCATTCATTATATAAAGATGTGGAAAACCACTTATCCCACATGCATTTTGGGATGTTATTCTTACATACCTCTTGGTATGTAATAGAGGTGAAGGAGAACCATTGGACATATCTCATGGATTGCATTTTAATTTTATTGTAAATGTTTTGAGCATATTTCGGGTAGAGATCTCCCATAATATTGGAGATTTATGAAGAATAAAGAAGACCAAACCTTCCCATGGATATTTCCCCATATAGCTAGTGCATTGTTCTCTTATTCTCTTGTCTCTTGTATCTTACATAATTATTGTTGCTTCCATGGATAGAACAATATACTTGTAGATCATTGATATTCATTTACATGTTAATGTAAATTTATTGTTGTATGTTATACATATTCTCAATATTCTAACATATCGATATCAAGATATTTGTATAAATCCACTTGCTAAAACAACAACATCATCAGTGTAGAGAAGAAGGATACTAATTATACCAACCAAATTTATGCGAACAAAACCTACATCTTCCAATCAACCCTCTAGCTTGTCAATGCATATACCAAACAAAGTAGGAGATAAGGGAAAAACTTGGTAAAAACCTATATTAAAATTAATTTACAAAACCCTATTAAAATCTATTTACACATGCAACCTTCTATTTGTTGAAACGTGTTTGATATGCATCATATTTAACATTCTTTATCATTTTCATTGTGCAGTTAAATAATGATGATAATGCCACTTTCAACTGAAATTGATATAGGTTTCTGAATCTAAATAAAAGTAAATTACTTTCATTCAATTATATTAAGTTTTTTAGTTTTAATAGTTTAAATTGATATTTTTATTGAGTCTAAATAAAATTAGATTAATTTTTAGTTTTAACATTTTGTAAATAAAATTATCTAGCTCACTCATGATTTTGTATATTCCATTTAGTGGTAACTATGCTTAAAGGTGGACTTTTCCCCATATTTGAATCCATTAACATTGTGACCCATTTGCAAAACCTTAGCAAGTATTGTTCCTTATGAACTATTTAGTTAGAGCTCCTTCACTCTTTATATTTAAGTGTTGATAAGATTTTGAAGTCCAATGCATAATATATTATTTTTGGTATGAACTACATAGATTAATTAATTAACCTATGGCCCATATCCATTAGTATTAGTCACAACTATTCAACATCTCATGATTTTGTATATTCCGTTTATCACTCATTACGTTGAGTGATGCTCACAACTGTGAAGACATGGGATTGAAACTACGGAAATCGATCATAAGGAATCAAACATAACCTCTAGGCATTTCACCCATTAATCAATACTTCCCAAGAGGTCACTCATTCAAAGACTCATTTGGCTCCAACATGATTAATTGTGGAGTTTTCCCCACAACCAATTCCACTTATCTTGATATCCCATTTGCAAAGCCTTAGCAAGTGTTGCTTCTTATGAACTATTTAGCTAGGTATCCCTTAACTCTTTGTATTTAAGTATTGAGAGAATTCTATAGTCCAACACATGATATATAACTTTTGGGATGAACTGCATAAAGCAAGTCATTAATATACGACCAATATCCATGAGTACTAGGTCACAAATTACCAACTTCTCATGATCCATTAACTAGTGATGCTCATGGGGGTGAAGACCTTGTATTTAAAATAGTGAAGTTAATGTAGTGCATCGATCGTCACCTCCCAAGGTTTTACCCAGTAGCCAGGTTTTTCTAAGAGGTCATCCATCATAAGACTCCTTTGGATTAAGCGTGCTTAACTATGGACATTTCCCCACAAGAAATACCAATTAGCTTGCCACCCCATTTGAAAAAACTTAGAAATTATTGTTCCTTATGAACTACTTAGTTAGATCTCCCATGACTCTTTATGTTTAAGTATTAGGAGGCTTCCAGAGTCCAACTTATGATATATAATTTTTTGATTGATATGCATCGATTAGGTAATTAATCTAAGACTGATATCCATGAGTATTGATCACAACTAAGCAAATTCTCATGATTTTGTATAGTCCACTTAGTGCTCATTCGAGGATTTCTCCTAGTAACCATGATTTCGTGGGAGGTCACCCATCCCAAGGATCCTCTAGATCAGGTGCGGTTATCTATGGAGTTCACTTACCAATTTCACTATCAAGCTCATATTGTTTTGATCTTATTTTTGTAATTTATTTATTTTCTTCTTGAAGCTTGTAATAGTAGAGAGATAGTTTTGGTCTTCTCAATTAAGTTTAGTGTCTTCTTTGTAATAAAAATTTTTTACCATAAAATGATTAATGATGTTGATATTATGATGGACATTTTCTTCTACTTTACACATACTAGAGCATGCAAGGAGTATCATCTTTAGTCCACCCTCTCATTACCCTCAAGAGATTTTTACTGAAGTTTGAAATTTCTATAGGAAGCCTCTCTTTCATAATGTTTGGAAACTTATGCTTGTACAATATTGAGTACCTTACCTTAGCTTTACCCTCCACATGTTTGAGGTTAGTGTCTAACAAAATGATAGCGTAGGGTGTACCATGATTTAAATTTTAATATTTTGTATTATAAAATACTTATGGATTTTCTCTATTTTAATCCAAGCCTCACTATAAATAATACAACCCTAGACTTCACAACCATACATATTCATTGGACTAACAAGTTTTTAAAAAATATAAACATTTTTTCGTAGAACTAGATCATGGCTTCTCTATAATTATTTTAAGAAACATACAAAATTCTCCAACCTCCGCTAATAATTTTCCAGACTACTGTCATAATTTAGCTCATATTGGATGTTGATTCCAAACTATTTCTATAAATATACTTATTCTAAGTTTTAGTTAAATCATTCCAAAATATTTCTATAAAAATACGTATTCTAAGTTGTAGTTACATCATAGATAAATTTAAATTTAGGGTTAGTGACATTTATAGACTTCATGATCACTATCTTTCTTTTATCAATGTTGAAAATCATTTTAATTCTAAAACAAAAATATTTATGCAACTTTTTAAGGTCCAAACAATTCCTTCCTAAAAGAATAATGTATTTTACATATAGTTGTCACTTATAGAACAACATGTACATATCACAAAACTTAACTTTATTGTCCTTGAATGCATTCTCATAACTCAACAAGTCTACATGTCTATTAGATCGATAATCAAAGTCGACACAAAATCAGCCAAAAACTAATGGACCTTCAACATATCCAAAAATTGATTATTTTATTAACTAACTAAAAAATAATCTCATTGATGAAAACTCTAATGTATCATGTATATATATTTTTATTTTTATTTTCATTGAAAAAAAATTGTAAATTCCTTTACATTTCTCAGATGGATCAGAAGTCCATTTTCATCCAACAAGGAAAATGACTAAATCTGGATCAAAATATTTACAAAAGGATCATAAGATCATGCATCAAAACCTGTCATCAAATATTTACTGAAAGTAAACTTCACAAACATAAAACACATTTAGTGTCATAATGTATATTTAAATAAAAAAGATTCATAAAGTATCATAGGATTTCAAATTTTTTTTGTCATATCTCAGTCACATCCAACAAAAGATGTTCAACCATCTATCTGAAATAGATGCAATAACATCAAAAGTTCACCATCATCAGTCCTATAAAAACCAAAAAATCTTATTATCATCATGATCAAATCAGAAAATATGGTAAGTCTCATAAACTGAATCCTCTCTCTATTCTTTGATATGCCAGTGACCCTCACAAATCCTCGCTCCTTCCTTTGCCAAAGAATCAGCTAGACTGTTCCTTTCACGGTAGATATGCTGAAACTGCACCATCTCAAATATATCAGAAAGTCTATGAACTTCGTGAAGGATTAAAGATAATTATAAATTGTGCATTATGAATTTACCCTTGGCCCAGTTAATAACTAACTATGAGTCACCAAAAATCTATATTTTTGCATAATCCTTCATCCTAGCCAGAGTGAGTAGAAGCTTTAAAGCACAGAGTTCAACAGTATTGTTAGTACCAGCCCCTAAGGAAATTTTATCAGAAAAATAAAGTATACCTCCAACTCCACAAACTGACAAATCCTCAGTTGTTGATCCATCAAAAAAACCCCAAAAATAGGTTTTATCAATAGTTTCTACAAAAGCATGTCTGATTTTCAAAACATGATCCTTTTGTGGGATAGATCTCAGCAAACCCAAACTATAACAGAAAACCTATGAAGGTAGCAAAGATTGATATTCAAAACAGCTTTGGTTATGAGCCTTCCATGAAAACCATAAAACAATAACAGGCAATGACCTAATGTGCTTAACTTGCATATTAAGACACTAGTTCTTCAAACAGTCTATCATTGAAATCTCATACCATAAATTCCTGAAATTTAATTTATCTTCAAGATCAAGCCAAACACTCTTAGTGAAAGGGAAATCCACCCCTAGATGATAATTAGTTTCAACCTCCATTTTACACAAGTAACATCTGCCAGAACCTTCAAAACCTCTTTTAACCAAGATATCCCAAGTGATTTCCTTTCCAGGAAAAAGAAACGAGCAAAAGATTTTAGATTTTAAGGGGCACTTAAGTTCCCACAAAGCTTTCCACCACCAGGATAGTTCCAAACCAATCCTGTCCTGAAGCAGATGAACATAACCTTCTTTAGGAGTGTATTTACCAGTTTTGGAAGGATTCCAAAATAGTATGTCACCATTAGTAGACATTCTAACATGACTAGCTTTAAGAATGGCGAGATAGCCATTCCAACATAAAAAATCTTGTAAATCAGATAGTCCAATAATTTTTGCAGAAAGCCATCCTTGATCACTCAGATGAGTCAAACAAGGGCATCCAATATCTTTGAGATGGAAAATGCCAGCATAATGTAATTTATCAAGCATTAAAGTAAACAAATGATGTCTCTATTTACAGCCTACCCATGGATCAATACCAATTCTTAGATCAGCGCCATTACCAACCTTCCAGACAAGGTTATTACCAATAAGATCAAAAGCCCATAATACACCTTTCCAACAAATTTAGATATTCTTTTTCTTCTTATTAGGTACTCGAATCAATTCCAAAATAGATAGAGGATGAACGTATTTCTGAACTAGAATCTGAATGCAAATACCCAAACTTGTAATAATATTCCAAAACACTCTTGGCTGCAAGGGCTTTAGAAAAAACCGCCGAAATTTTGAGTCCCCAACCACCCAAAGATTTAGGGCAAGCCAAATTTTTCCATGAATTCCAAGGAAGACCAGCAGAATCCTTGTGTCTAGACCACAAAAATATAAAACATAACTTTCTAATTTTCTCAATGACCCCCACAGGGATCCAGAAATGCATCCAGTAAATCGGGATAGCTTCAAGGACTGCTTTAACCAACATAAGCTTACCTCCCTTGGTTAACTAGTGAAAACTCCACTTCAGAATATTTTTTTCCACTTTTGCAATAAGCCAGTACCAATCCTTTAGAACATATCTGCACAGTTTAAGAAAAAATCCAAGATACTTCATACCAGTTACAAGAGGTAACACAGTAAAAGAAAAAATATTATGAATAGTAATGATCTCAAAATCGTCCAGACCAGAATGATATAAAGCATATTTTTTGTCATTAATCTGCATACTAGAGGCTTTACAAATATTCAATAGGATCTCATATAGAGAAGATAAAACTTGTTCTGATCCATCAGTAACCATGATAACATCATCCAAAAAAAGTACATGAGTTAGAGAAATTTCATTTCCAAAAGGTATACCACAATAAAACTCATCACCTTTGGCACAATAAATAGCTCTGCTCAATCCTTCGACAATAATCAGAAAAAGTAAAGGTGCCAAGGGGCACCCTTGTCTTAACCCCCTTCCAGCTTTAAAAAAAGAAGAAGCAGCTCCATTTATAAGAACAACAAAAGAGACAGAAGTTAAGCTGCTCATAACCCAACTAATGAATAAACCAGAAAATCCCATTTTGGACAAAAGAACCCTCATATAAGTCCAAATAAATCTATCATAGGCTTTAGACAAGTCGATTTTAAGAATCATTGATTTCTTGTGTTTTCCATGAATGGTATGTAAACCCTCCTATATGACACCCACCACATCATGTATCTGTCTACCTAGTAAAAATCCAAACTGTTCACATGAAATATATTGACCCAACACATGCCTGATGTGAGTAGAAATGATATTATCAATGATTTTGTAGCATAAATTACATAAAGCAATAGGCCTGAAGTCCTCGAAACATGTAGGAAGATCAGTCTTAGGGATCAAAACAAGAAAAATTGAATTAAACACAGTTGGAATTTTACCATATTTTCTTGAATCTTCGATCACACAAAGTAAATCAAGTCCCATAACATCAAACAATGCCCGATAAACCTCTACTGGGAGTCCATCCGGACCAAGACTCTTATCATTCTTGCTCAAAGTAAGAATATATTTGATTTCCTGTAACGTAACATGTTTAATGAGCTCTTCGTTTTCTTCCACAGAAATGGAAGTAGGAAAGTACCCAACACTCTTAACAACTTCGAGCAAATGGAGATTACTCTCCTCCTGAAATAAGGTCTCAAAGTGTTTAACCCCAACTGCTGCAATTTCCTCAAAACCTTCCACCAAATTTCCATCATCATCAGCTATTTTCCAGATAGAGTTAATGAATTTCCTATTGTCAACAACTTTATGGAAAAAAGGGGTGTTTTCATTCCCACATAATAACCATAAATCTCTACTTTTCAGTCTGCTTTCCTTTTCTCAATCTAGTAAAATATTCCTCTTACGTGATTCCAGATCAACAAGGGAAGTTTTAACCACCTCAGAAGCAAAACATAATCCCATCTTGTGAAAATCATCCAGAGAGGATTCAATATCCACTAAGTGCCTATTCTTTTGTAATTTCTTTGCAACCGACCAAGAGATAGAAACTTCTTTAATTTTCTTAAGATTTAAGGCAAAGTGGGAAACAGGAGACAACTCAAGGTTATCAGAGAAAACTGTCCAGGACGATTTTAATAGGGAAACAAAATCCTCATCCTCCAGCTAAAAAGCATTAAATTTAAAGGGACTATGTGGTCTAGAATCTTTAGACAGTAATTGCATAAAAACTGAATTATGGTCTAAATCCCCTCCACTACCAATCCATTGTCTGAAATGCATATCACAATCCAGAAAATCAAAAGAAAGAAGGATCCTATCAAGTATTTTACAAATGTTTTCACACCCAACCCTTTGATTATTCTAGGTAGGTAGCAGAATAGCAGGGGCTAAATCCACAAGTGAAGCAGTTTCCATCTTCCTAATAAAGAAATCATATAGGATATCAACTTTAGCCTTTTCACCCCAAACCTCCAATAAACCAACAGAAAATTTCAAATCACCACCCAGAATCAATTTAGAACTCATCAAACCCTCCATTTTGAACAAATTAATACAAAATAATTCTCTGTCCACATAAGCTCCATACAAGTTAAGATAGGTAGTAGTCATATTAAGTTCAATAGAGTACAACGTAGTGTAGAGACCAGAACCAAAATCCCAAGCATTAATAAATTGAGAAAGTCACATTTTCCAACCTAGAAGTAAACCCCCAGATTTACCATTAGAGTCCATAGATAATAACTTCCATCCATGATTCAAAGAATCCATCTCAGAAACTAACAAATCACCACCACACATAGTCTCTTGTAAAAATAAAACATCAACTGTATGTTCAGCAATCAATCTACGGACCGCTAGATTTTTGGGAAAACTAGCCAACCCTATGAAATTGAGGGTCATAGTGATCATAATCGATCACCCAAAGGGGAATGCACAGCTCTAAGTTCCCCAGGTACAAATTTATCATTGGAAAACAACATCTTATGAACCCCTCCAAGATCAATACATGGATTATCATGCCCTGACAAAACCCCTAAACTTGCAGAATGGGCCTTAGCACACGACCACAAGAAATAGCCTTCCGAGGGTTTATAAGATTTTATAGGGGAGACAAACCCTAAACTCCCTAAATTCCCCATAGGAGATAAAGTCCATATCATCTCTCTTGAAATCCCATCACCTGTAATCAAAAGGTTATCCAAAAGTAAGCTGGGATCAGACACACAAAAACTGAGAGGTTTTAAAGAATCCAAAATATGAACAGAATCTGAAACCGAGTCTACACCCATCAAATCTTCCACCAGAACCTCATCCGAGGCCAAAATATCAGATTCCAAGATAACAGTAGGAATCTCAATCCTACGGTTATCCAAAAGTAAATTGGGATCAGAAACCTTAAAACTGAGAGAATTCAAGGAATCCACATTCTTAACAACACCCGAAACTGATTCAACTCCCATCAAAGCTTCCACCAAAACCTCGTCTGAGGCAGATTTATCAGAATCCAAAACAACAGCATGTTTCTTCAACCTCCAAAAGGATTTAGATTTTGGAGCAGAGGCAGGAATACCGGCTTTAGAAAAAGGTAAAGGGCATTCAGGGATTAAATGGCCATAGGTATGACATCTATTATAGTGAAAAGGAATGCCAAGATAATCTAAAGGCTGACGGAACTCAAAATCCCCCTTCTTAATCAAGATATCCTCCACTAAACCATTCCTAATATCAAGAAGAACCATCACTTTACCCGGACAACATATACCCGAATCAAGAAAAGAGAGGTCAGCTTCCAAGATAAACCTTAGGTGTTGCCAATCAGTTTGATGAAATCAACTGACCAATATTCAAAAGGCAGGTTCAAAAGCTTAACCCAGATAGGAATCAGATCATACCTTTCCACCTGTGGGTCGAATAATGGTGACCATCTCTTCAGTAACAGAGTCGAGTTCTGCCATCTCCAGAAACCAGCGAGAATAATGGCCGCATTTGGTTCAGAATGGAACTTGAAAGTGATACACCTGCGTGGTAGGATGAAAACATCCGGGCATAAACTAATATGATCGTTCCATACACCAGCAACCCAATTTTTAACTCCATCAGCACTGATCTTCCGTCTGCCAAATCTTCCCACCAGAGTAGTGGCATTAGTCAAGATAATGTCATTCAGACTAACATCCTCTCTGACAACCATCATCACAGGTTTTCCTTTCCTAATAATTTTCCCATGCCGCTTTAATCGCTTAACAACCTCTGGAGAATCACATTCTTTACCAGGTAAAATCCCAGAAATCTCACCCTTAAATTCTCCCTTAAACCATGAATCAGGAAAAACCTGCTTAGCATTCAACGTCAAATCCTTAGCGGACACCAAAGTGTCCACAGAGCCCCTACCTAACTCAGAAGACAAAGACCTGGATGCCAACCGGAGAAGAATGGGCCAAAATACCATGAAAACGATCAAGGCAGGAATATGTAGAATGTACTTCTTAGTTGCTTTTTAGGGTTTCTTGGTTTTTAGATTGTTTTGCCAATCTTTATTACCGATGATATCCTTGTTGATCGGAATGTTCTCGGCCTTGAGTAATTGCTTCTGGCAGTTTGGACGATTGTCATTACTCATGATCTATAGGATCGCACCTAGCCTTTGATCTTGGGATTTGGTTTTTGAACTTCACTTTCTTTGGGAGTGACATGTTATCTAGCTCTCCTGGATGACATTAAGAGCTTTAAAGCACCTGGCCAGAACCCCACCATCTGTTTGCGAAGGAGTTAAGTTGCCTTGGGGAAAGAACGCAGGGTTAAATACTTTGGTTCCACTCGATGGTTCTTTTTTGTTGTTTGTAGAGGATGTTGGAGTGGGAGAGATTAATCCATCGATTGGTGATGCCTTGCAACCTGACCTCAATTTACCTGTGACTGATCGTATCATGTATATATACGTAACACTACTTGCCATGCATCATAAATCCATTTAGACTATATCACACAATTTTGTGTTAATTTCTTTCGTAGGTACAAACTTTTTCATCAATGTTCTCATATATAACATATATTGCATTGCTTATTTCTTACCTTTGTATTACATTTCGTTCTTCACACCATAATAAATGTATATTTGAACCATATAAAATGGCATTGTTTTATCTATCTTTGTATGTACTTTTGTTTCTATTTATTCATTTAGTATTCGGTTATTTTTATGGTTCAAATTGCATAATGTTGCGTATCTTTTACATTTCCACATATTATTTTTGAATGATTTTTAATTAGTAGAATTATGAGACCCTATATTGACTAAGTATCATGCCCATTATATTAGTTGTGTGTCTTGCACGATAAGTTTTAGCTTAACCATTTTCCTTAGCTAGTGTTTAAACATTTTCCTTGTAGTGAATGTATTGCACACTCAAGGCAACTAATCGCACCATGGATTTAGATCATCAGTATGGAAGAAATTACTTTGCAAACTATATTCGAGGGATTTGACACAATAAATATCATATTGCAAATTACTTAGGTAGTTACATAGATTCCATTTTATGATAATGTATAGTATGAGGATTAGTTTCAATACCTAAAAATTGAGTTGTGCAAAGTTCATTAAGGAGTTCAAATTAATTTGGTAGTTATGAAAATTTCATTCGATGATAACTTATAGAACATCATTATTTCCAATACCTAAAATCTCAATCCTTCACTACTATTAAATATTTCATTTTTGTTTTTGAAATCTTTGGTGATTATTTTAAAGAATTGTGATATTTTTTAACAAATGGTTTATGTAGGTATAATATATCACATGAATAAATCCATTCCTATTTGGACATGTTTTGAATATCAAAGGCATAGAATAAGTCTTAATTCAAATTCTTTTATATATAACTAACATCCTCATACATAGTTAGAAATAATTTCACTCAGTCTATAACGCCTAAAGTGACTTCTTGCAATATATATTCAAGGATGCACTCTTGAAGAATACATAGACCGAATTTGTAGATTTTTTCAAATGAATAATGCACCAAATATCACCTTTTCATCTTGTCATGAACCATTGTTATTTGGTGTATGTAAGTCAATTAGTGTCTAAAATAACCATAAGGTTGTTCTATTCAAAGGTAAAATGAATGTCAAAGCACTAGGACAATAGTTTAGTTCCCTTCAATTTTAATTTGATGCAAGATGCTCCAATGGTACCAAACATATGAAGATCATGACCATGAAAAATTTTAGGGGAAAAATCTATGCCATAAGCTAATTTTCAAGGTTTCTTTCCCAAAACAATATTCTCCATTTTCCATTTTTTCTAATATGATTCACCCAAATTCCATAAGATTAAATTTTTTTACTCTAAAAATTGCCAAAATTGTCTAAAAACTATATAAAATGCTTAATATTTTGAAAGTTTAAAAAAAATATTGCTAGACATTTTATGGTTGGATTTTTTGTAATTAGTAACATTCGCCAAGGCTACTACACTTTAAGAAAATTGAGGATCCTTAAAAATTTTCGTGATCATGACCATAAAAATGTTGCTTACCACTGAAGCATAGTGGGTAAATAATAACTAATAGTTTAAGGAACATTGGGACCCGGTCAATATGTGTAACAAATTGGAAATTCATGGAAACTTCTATCTTCTATGCCATAAAATATCCACACATGATATGACAACAATTGTCCAAAAAATGTGATTGGTTAGTTAACAAATGAAAGATAAATTTCAATGTATTAGTAATTCATGTTTTCCTCAAGGAAGATGAAACAGATAATGTCTCCAAGTAATACAACATATTATACTAATAGATAGATTAAAATCTAAAGTTGCTATACATTTAAATAGTTTCATGTGGCCTTGAATTTGTTAGTATAAGGACAATCCTAAAGTATAGAAGCATTGCATAATATAATGATTCTTTTGTGGCCACAAAAGAAGGAAATATGAGTAAATGACAACAACGAAAAAAAAAAGATGCATACATATGTGGTGTGATAGTTATAAGAAATCTAACTATGACAACAAGGATTATAGTGCAGACAAATATATTTTAGCATACATCAGATAAGAGGGCAATATGACCAACAGGAGTATATTGTGACATATGTAGTCAAAAGATCAAATTTCATTGTTATCTCCGTGTACATTGAATCAACCCACTAATCATTGTTATCGTAATGCTAGTCCAAGTATTTGAGGACTTCTTAGGATAGGGGTGGTTCCCTAAATCTTTTTTCAAGGAAAGAGTTTTTATCTATATCCAAAGAATATAATATTTTATCAATGAAGATCATATTGGATTTATAACAAAGATACAAGTTGCATGAGGTTTACCTTGTTATTTATTTACAAAAAAATAAAGGATGTTTCGTTGTATTTTAGGGGTGATTAAAAAGCTAAATATCAAGGTGGGTTTTAATAGCTTTCAACCATATAAATGCTCTTATTAACCATGATACAAAAATGATTGGGAAAGGTGAGCATGGATCCATTGGTTAATTCAACACCATGTGAGAAAATAAAATAAAATGTAAAACTAACATAACTTTATTAAATATATTTACTAGTTGCAACAACCTTGGTCCTTATTTCACAAAAAAATTCAACAATTAATTTACAAAATAGTATATGCACTGTTAGAGACTATATAGTATCATATCTCAAAACATCTCATTTATACAATAAATGCACCAAGGGTTGGAGATAATGAAATTAGTTTCATAGGCCTCATTTCTTCCATTGATAAATTCTATTAGTTATATAATGCTTAGAATCATAATCACACTTAAGGGGAGAAGAATTAGAAGAAGAACATTGTGACTTGTTTCTAGAAAATAATGATACTCTTCTCCTTACTGTATTTCCCCTCTATTTTTCCCATTTTATCTATCGAAATAAACCTTGGATCCTCAATAACGATAAAAATACTCTCTCTTACAGGAACTTTGAAGGGAATTGGAAACTTTACAATTAGATCAAAAAACATTTCCATACCATGTTGAGTTAATGTTGTCTTGGTAAAATAATAGTTAGATTCACCTGTATTTGGTCATTAATGGGTTTACTATTGGTGGTTTATAGGGTAATGAAGAAAGTACATATGGGCATATCACTATAAGACCTATTTAGGCATGTGTACCATTGGTAATCAACCTTGATTCAATGATTAATAGATTTACCATTGGTGATTTATAAGTCCATGGTTTTTGGTAACCCATGGTTTTAGCATGTGATAAATCTTACTTAAATTCTTTAGTAGGAATCCTATTATTTTGAAAATTTTATATCACAGCCATTTATGTGGGGTATATGGAGCATTGATTGAAGAGGCACATGGAATATAGTGGATGAAGTATCAAATTAATGAGTGATTACTTTTTTTTTAGTGTAGCATATATGGATGCAAGTGAAGAGTCACCTAGATGTTTCATGAGGGGGAAATCACTTTTATTCCATATACTCAATTAAAAACTTTCATAGGGTTGGTTCTTAGCCTGGGTCAATTTTCAAGGGGATAATGTTAGTTTAATATTGAATAATGGGTTTATTGTTGATGGTTTATGGGCCCATGGTTTTGTGTAACTCAAGGGTATTTGGTACTTAGTAGGTATGCCTGAAATGCTCATAATGAAATTAGGTATGAAAATATTCAAATATAATTTCCTTTTACATTTATGATTATCCATAATAATATTTTGGAAGGCTATAATATTAACTTTCATATGTCCAAGAAGCCCGTTGGATATATGGGTCTCCACTTTGTAACATGCCCCCTAAGCTCCAAATCACCTGAGAAGGAAAATTAAATTGATAATTGCTTATGAGACATTGGATAAGTCCATTGGAATATCCATTGAATAACCCCTTCATACCCCTCCATGATGGAATCAAAGGTGCCAAATTTGTATAAATTAATTTGGAATAACTTAAATCTTTGTGTGGTACAGAAACAAAGGCCTATATTTAACTTAATTGTATACATGAAATAAATTTTATATAGGATAATCGATGATCTATTATTATATCATTCATGTATCTAAGAAACTATTTCATTAATGAGAGTAAGACAAATCTATGAGTTCAAAATATATGCGGGCCTTTGAGGGTGACATTAACAATCTATCCTCTTTCAAGAAGATTCTTAACTACCCATGATCTAGTCCACCCTATGACAACTATAACACACACCTTCATGCCTACTATGCCTTCCTTGCTTTGCATTTTGTGGTTGGCACAAAGAATAGTGTGTCCAATATGAGTTGCATCTTGAATCCATCCTCTCTTTTTGTGGTTGGCACAAAGAATAGTGCATCCAATATGAGTTGCATCTTGAATCCATCCTCTCTTTATCCTTGAGTAATTTTTACCACAGTTTGAAGATGTTAGAGGAAGCTTCTCTTTCTTCATTTTATCCAACATATACTTTATAATGTGTTACATATAATAAAATTTACTTTCCATAGGTGGGAGAATAAACTCTAAAATAAGGATAGGGTAGTTGTATTGCTTCTAATTATAATATTGTGTATTATAAATGCTTATTTATTTGTTTTATTTTATTCCAAGCCTCTTTAAAGATGATACAACCCTAGAATCTACAACCATATAAAATCACTTCGGTAAGAAGGATGTCAAAAATAAAATTATTTTTTTCAATAACCAAAACTCAACTTGCCTACAATTATTTTGAGAAGTATAAAAATATTTCTAAGCTTTGGTAATCCATTTTTCGACGTTACAATTATAGTTTAGCTTATAATGGATGTCGATTCCAAAATATTTTTATGAAGGGACTTCTTCCAAGATAGGGTTATTGTATACAAATTTGGGTTGGTGAAATTTCTACACTTGATGATCATTGTATTTTCTTTATTAGTTTTCACGATCATTCTAGAGTTAGTGGAAAATTATTTGAGAAATTGGTACTACATTTTCAAGGTACAAGGGTTCCTTTATAAAAGAAAAATTTATTTTGCATGCTAGTGTCACCAACACATCAACATGCAAACTATCTCACCAACTCAACTTTAGATTCCTTGACATAATCAATAACATCCTACAAGTCAATAGTTCTACAAGTCTACTATACATAGTGATCAAATTTGATTGCATTAACAACCAATCCTCTCAAAACTAATGGATAATTTACATAGTCATGAAATCATTGTTTCCTTAATTAACTTGGAAATATTTTCATTGATGGAAATTTACATTGTATATTCTATGTAATTATGTACCGATACTTAAATTGTCATGCATCATAGAATCATGTTGAATGGAGTCACACAATTTTGTGTCAATCTCTTTTGTAGGATCAAATTTTATCCCAAATGTTCTCTTATGTAGAGTCACATGAGTAAATTACACTACCCATTTCTTTTGTTGTGTTTGTATTATATCTCATTTTTTTACTATAGTAGTTGTGCACTTGAGCTATATAAAAAGTACATCAATATATATATTTTAGTTATGTACTGTTCTTTTGATTTATTAGGTATTTTTATGCTTCACACTTAATTCAATATATTGCATAACTAGACATAACTTTCATACACTTGTAAATTCTTATTTTTTTATCCTTGGACGAGTTTTTGCTAATAAAGCTATGTGACCCAATCATGACTAAGCATCACAACTTGAATTATAGTTGTGTATAGTGCAACATAGGTTATAGGTCTGATTGTTGTCTTCATAGTGAAGATATTGCATATTTTAGGTGACTAATATTAGTTTGCATAATAGTTGTGTATAGTGAAACATAAGTTATTACTTTGATCATTGTCTTCATAGTGAAGGTATTGCGCATTGAAGGTGGTGAATCTTAGCTTTGTTCTAGATCATTGGTATTGAAGGAATTTCTTTGTAGACTATATTTAGGGGATTTGACACCAATAAATGTCATATATAATAGTGAGAATTAGTTTGGTATTTATGAAGATATTATTCTATGATAATTTATAATATGATGACTATTTCCAATCTATAAAAACTCATCCCTCCATTGTCACTAATGAGTTCACTCTTTATTGACTGAAATATTTGGTGATTATGGTAAAGACTTGTGATATTTTTATGCAAATCAGTTTTGTAGGTATATTAGATGGAAACAGTAAGCCAATTTGCACATGGATATTTTTTTAGTATCAAAGTCATAGAGTTATTGTTAACTCCTTTAAATTCATTAATATATAACCAACACTCATATACATAGCAATGTATACTTCCATCAGCTCTCTAGAAAATGAACTGAGTGTTGTGAAATATATGATCAAACATGGTCTATAGAAGTAACCAGAATATTTGTTTACTCAATTTGAAGACATGTCGAAGCAACAATGCACCAAACATAGGATTTCCATCCTCTCATGAACCATGGATGTCTTTCATGTGTAATCCAATTAGAGTCTATATTAACTATAACATTTTTTTATTCAAAGCTAAAATTGATGTTAATGTTGATGTATATGTAACTTCGGAATGTATTCTTCTATGTATCTTATGTATTGTAACCCGATGTTTATTTCAGGATGTTTCTATTATGTATTTGAGTCATGTGGTCATGCCTCTATGTTCCGATCGGGAGGATTAATAATGTAATCAAGTCATATCAAGTCATTAGGTAAGTCCCCACAGTTTCGAGGCACTTGAGTTATTATACACTAATTAAGGTGTAGGCTCGAGTAGTAATTATTAGGTTGAGCCTACGTGTGAAAATGCAATTCAAGTGAATGGAAGAATATAAATAGAGAGTGAGACTCTCTATTTATCACACACATCATTCACTCTCTTAAGTGAGGCGCACTTGTGGAGGAGGAAATATACTGGGACTAGAAGGCCACTGCTGTTGGGAGATCTCTTACTGTTTTGGTGCTGATTTTATCTCTAAGGAAGTTGCGGGGTTTTATCCTTTATGGTTTCCCCTAGGAAAAATCTTTGTTTCTCTTGTCTCTTGTGATTTTCTTATGTTTTATTGTTGTGCTTGTTATTCTCTTAGTGAAAAGATCCTAAGATCATAATGCTAGCTTAATGTGATGAAAAACTAACATGGTATCAGAGCTAACCTAAGAAGAAGACATTGTGCAGCTACAGGAACTAGGGCTTCCTAGTTTGTGGATCTTCCTCCACAGATTTTCAGCAAAAGTAAGGTGGAACAACTCTCCTCCTTAGGGTACATCTTTCTGTCGAAGTAGAATTTGATTCCGAGCATTTTCAGTCTTCGATGCGGAAATTAGGGCTTTCTACAGAAGATGAATTTTTGAGTGAGACCAGCATAAGGTTATTATCCTCATCAAAATCGAAGTTTAGAGACCTAGATCAAGAAATTTGGTTGGGTAAAACTCCAGGAAAGTCAAACCCTAGTTTGACCCTGAGCTAGGAGAAACCCTAAATACTAAAACTGCTAAGTTTTGGTATAGTTACTATATTTCGAGATTGGTGAAGTCTCAAAAGCTGAAAATTTCAGGGGCCGAATATAAACTCCTGATGAAGCCTGTGTCCAAACATCAGTCTCAGATTCGGTGTACTCCAGGAGATATGATCTCTCCAACTTAGGGTTCCAACCTCTTCCAGAATTCATCCCTGAACAGGACATCTGGGGAGATCTGCAATATCTTGAGCTACAGAGGTCCAAATGGAATTCCTGAAGATATTCCAGAAAGGGAACAGACTGTGCTTTCGGTGGTCCAAATATCAGACTCAGAAGATCAACCAATGACACGTGGCATGCCGTACAACTTCATTGTTCTGAACAGTCCTATAACAGGTCACCTTGGGAAAAGGATCATAAATCCCAAATGGTCAAACCAATTCTAATGAACCTTGTGTTTTTGGATCAGGGACATGCGAGGTTACCTCAGTGAAAAATTTTAGACATAGAAAAGTAGTAATTTAGGAGATATCACAGAAACAGTAACAGGCATTTATGCAGAAGAAATTGGAAAATTAGGGCTTCCTGTTCCTGGAGCTTCCCTCCACTGTTTTCAGAAAGGAGTACATTGGACAACTCCATTTGAAGATATCTATCTATTTATCCAATAAGATCTAAAAGATTCCAAGTTTTGAAAATTAGGGTTTTTGTGACAAACCCTAGATCAGCGAACTCCGGGACAAGGACGGACACCTCAAATCGGTAAGATCTAATCCTTTGCTATTTCCATTTGAGGTTCTCATTTCAATATGATATATCACATCATCTTGGTGACAAGCTTCTGAAAGTTGAAAACTTCCAATCCTGGAAGTATATGATCTCTCTGAAGAAAATGGATTGGACACCTACATGAGTATAGAGGTTCTAGTTTCAGAGGGAGACGAGGTTAGAAGCGTTTCACAAGAAGAAATTGGTCAAGGCCAAAGAAGACATCATGCTCATGTTGCAAATGATGATGAACCATCCAGAAAGAGATCCAGATATGAAAGTGAAGATTCTTCAAGCAAGGATGAATATGTTCTGATATCAGCTCTCACAGGTAACATATCTCATGGAAGTGATGATTGGCTTATAGACAGTGGGGCTTCCAAACTTATGACGGATTCAAGGAATCCTTTGTAAGAATGTTGGAACATGAATCACCTCACAAGGTGAAACTAGGAGATGACTACCAATATCCAATAAAAGATAGTGGGGAATCTTCATACAAGCTAGACTCTGGTAAGTCTCTAACAATGAAAGAAGTATTGTTTGTGCCAGGACTGAAGAAGAACCTTCTATCCATTTCAGCATTGGATGCAAAAGGAATGTGGGTGGCATTCATAGATGGTCAAGTCATCATATGGCCAAAAGGAAAGACTATCGATGATACGGTAGTGATTGGAAAACAAGAAGGAGGCTTGTACAAATTGAAGGGCCATCCAGAACAAGCCTTGATCCATGACAGAGAAGAGCCAAATGAGCTTTGGAGGCTTGCACATGTGCATTACAGAGCACTACCTATTGCAAGCAAAGTTGTTCAAGGTCTTCCAGAATTTCAAGCTATTTTAAGGGAAGAACAAAAATCAGAATATGACCTAAAGAAACCAGTTGAAGAATGTGAAGATCTAGAATGCAGAGACCATGCAGTCATAAGAGTCTCTCAAATCAAGAACAAATTAAAGAAGAAGTGAAGAATGAAGAAGTGGTGATGGCCACTTGAATGGCCTCCCAGGATCGTGGAATTCATTCATTCAAGGAATGTGTTCCAAAAGGAAGTGATTACTTTCAGCAAACTTTGGGAAGAAGAAGAAGCTCTACCCATAAGAAGAGAAGATAAGACGGGAGCATTTGAAGATCCGGCTCTCACCATCCAAAGAAGATACCTCAAGCAATGAGGAATATGAAGAACTCAACTCTTGAAGAAATTCTTATCCTCCTTATCATTTGGATAAGAAACGATGCTACCATGAATGAAGAAGACGATGAAGCTGAAGGATCAAGAAGCAGTCTACCCATGAAACAAATAAAGATAAGTATTCAATTGTCATTTCATGATATTGTTTTGTTATGCATTTGTTTATATTCAGTTGATGCATTATGCATGATAGGATATTTACATTAATGACAATATACTACTAATATGCATGTGATGGGTAAGTAGGTCATGATGCTATATAATTCTCCATTGCTACTTATCTATAATGAAACCTCTTTGCTGACATATTGGATTAGTGCACAATCTCAATGTTGTCCTGGTAGAGATGGAATGCATCTAGAAAGTTTCAGTGAGATATGGATGAATGTTGTATTGGCTAAAGTAGTTGCATGATCATATATTTATGCATAAGTATTTGCCAGTATAAATATTCCTTATGAAATGTTTCTAT
>LPNX010654033.1:0-37945 GCA_001517045.1 Pseudotsuga menziesii | reverse complement strand
GATGGGTGCAAGATGAACTTTTGAAGAAGTTCAAGATAGAGGATCTTAGTATCCAATGATCCTAGATGGATACTACTTGTCACTCCAGTACAAAATGTTTTAGTGCATAGAGTACGGAAGACAGAGGGAGTACGATGCTCCGCTTCAGAGGGAGTAATTGCAGAAGATCCTGAGGTTCAACATGGTATGACAGGATGGGAAGATTACTGATGATTCTAGGCTTTACTGAGAGTAAAGCGGATTCCAACCTTTGATCCAAGGTTGAAGGTGGAATACCAGTGATGCTCCTGTTATGTGTCGATGCACTACTGTTCTAGGTATGGAGGTGTGGCAGAGTATAGATGGGATCTTCCTTGGACAAGGGAAGTATGCAGTAGAGATCCTGAAGAGGTTCGGGATGATGGACTGCAAGGCGATGGCCACACCTATGGCATCGAACCTGAAGATATTGAGTGATGCTTCGTCAGAGTTGGTTGATGCTACGATGTATCGCCAGATGATTGGGTCATTGATGTACCTGACGAACACAAGACCATATATCTACTTTGCTATGAACACCTTGAGCTAGTACCTGACAGATCCGAGAAGTGTTCACTTGACTGCTGCAAAGCATATTCTGAGATACCTGAAGGGTACAATTGATTATGGGCTCAAGTATGATGTGAATCAGAAGATTAACCTGGAAGGTTATGTTGATTCAGATTGGGCAGACAGTGCCATCAACAGGAAGAGTACTTCAGGATGCTGCTTCAGTATGGGATCAGGTGTGATCTCTTGGTTTAGCAGGAAGCAATCTTGTGTGGCACTGAGTACGGCTGATGTAGAGTATGTCACAGCTTGTTTAGCTAGTTGTGAGGCAGTATGGCTGCGGAAGCTACTGTCTGATATATTTGATCTCCAGTTAGATGCTACTTGTATACATTGTGACAACCAGAGTTGCATGAAGTTGTCAAAGAATCCAGTGTTTCATGACAAGTCAAAGCATATCGAGATCAAGTATCACTATATCAGGGATATGGTGCAGAGAGGAGTAGTGAATCTCCTGCATGTTGCGACGGAGGAACAGATAGCTGATGTATTGACGAAGCCATTGGCTAGGTTGAAGTTCGAGTACTTCAGAGAGAGACTTGGTGTTCTCCAGATCGAGGCTTCCTCCCAGAGAAAGTGATGAGACCCATAGCCATTCTGACATGGTGAGAGGATTGGTTCCTTCCATGGTCAGATGTAAGGGCTGAGCCATTCTGTCATGGTGAGAGGATTGGTTCCTTCCATGTCAGATATGAGTGCTAAGATCCATAGCCATTCTGACGAGTAGGTCAGATATAAGGGGCGAGCCATTCTGACATGGTGGTAGGGTTGCTCCCTTCCATGTCAGATATGAGTGCTGGCCATTTTGTCGAGTAGGACAGATGTAAGAGCAATTCCCATTCTAGGAATGGAGGCACCTGGTCAGTTACCAGGAACACTTAGTGTAAGAACTGAGTAGCGATTCTGATGTGATAGAGGGATGTGTTCCCACTTGATCAGATGTAAGGGCTGAACCATTCTGTTCATGGCTAAAAGATTAAGTTCCTTCCATGTCAGATGTGAGTGTTGGCCATTCCGACGAGCAGGTCGGATGTAAGGGCAATTGCCATTCTCTAGGAGAATGGAGGCGCTTGGTCAGTTACTAGGTAGCTCAGTCGAGGAGGACTGGGGGCCATTCTGATTTGATTGCTGGGATGTGTTCCCCTCATGATCAGATATGAGTGCATGCCCTTCCATCATTGTGAGCAGGATGTGTTCCCTCCTGGATGGATGTAAGTGCTGAGCCTTGTCACAGATGATAGTAGGTGTGTCCTATCATGCTGGCGACTATAAGTGCTGTGCCATTTCACAGATGGTAGTAGGTGTGTCCTACCATGCTGGTGACTGTAAGTGCAGTGCCTTTTCACAGATGGTAGTAGGTGTGTCCTACCATGCTGGTGATTGTAAGTGCAGCACCTTTTCATAGATGGTAGTAGGTGTTTCCTACCATGCTGGCGATTGTAAGTGTTGAGCCTTTCCACAGATGGTAGTAGGTGTGTCCTACCATGCTGGTGGATGTGAGCGCTGTGCCTTTTCATAGATGATAGTAGGTGAGTCCTATCATGCTGGTGGTTGTAAGTGCTGAGCCATTTCACAGATGATAGTAGTTGTGTCCTATCATGCTGGTGAATGTGAGTGTTGGGCGTGCCTTTCTGACAAGCAGGTCAGATGTAAGTGCTGGGCGAAGACCTACATGAGGGTAGGCCTACAACCAGCATGAAAAAGGGCTGGCTCTATAGAAATTCCTATGACGAGAAGAATCATGAGATAGCACTAGTGTTGATCCATATCGAGTGATGATCCAGATCCAGTAATGATGATCCAGCAGTGATGATCCAGATCCAGTCCAGTGATGTTGATCCACATCGAGAGATGATCTAGATCCAGTGATGATGTTCGATGATGATCTAGATTGAGAGATGATCCAGATCTAGTGATGATGATCCAGATCAAGAGATGATCTAGATCCAGTGATGATGATCTAGATCCAGTGATGATGATCCAGATCGAGAGATGATCCAGATCCAGTGATGATGTTCGATGATGATCTAGATCGAGAGATGATCCAGATCCAGCAATGATGATCCAGATCGAGAGATGATCCAGATCCAGTGATGATGATCCAGATCGAGAGATGAACCAGATCTAGTGATGATGTTCGATGATGATCTAGATCGAGAGATGATCCAGATCCAGCGATGATGATCCAGATCGAGAGATGATCCAGATCCAGTGATGATGATCGAGATCGAGAGATGATCCAGATCCGAAGATGACTTGAAGACAAAGATGACTTGAAGACGAAGATGACTTGAAGATGAGATGATCCAGCTGATACAGAGACGAAGACCAGTGCTGAAAATTGTGTCGAAAGAATACCTTCCTAGTTAAGAGGGAGTGTTGATGTATATGTAACTTCGGAATGTATTCTTCTATGTATCTTATGTATTGTAACCCGATGTTTATTCCAGGATGTTTCTATTATGTATTTGAGTCATGTGGTCATGCCCCGATGTTCCGATCGGGAGGATTATTAATGTAATCAAGTCATATCAAGTCATTAGGTAAGTCCCCACAGTTTCGAGGCACTTGAGTTATTATACACTAATTAAGGTGTAGGTTCGAGTAGTAATTATTAGGTTGAGCCTACGTGTGAAAATGCAATTCAAGTGAACGGAAAAATATAAATAGAGAGTGAGACTCTCTATTTATCACACACATCATTTACTCTCTTAAGTGAGGCGCACTTGTGGAGGAGGAAATATACTGGGACTAGAAGGCCACTACTGTTGGGATATCTCTTACTATTTTGGTGCTGATTTTATCTCTAAGGAAGTTGCGGGGTTTTCTCCTTTATGGTTTCCCCGAGGAAAACTCTTTGTGTCTCTTGTCTCTTGTGATTTGCTTATGTTTTATTGATGTGCTTGTTATTCTCTCAATGAAAAGATCCTAATATCATAATGCTAGCTTAATGTGATGAAAAACTAACAGTTAAAGCACTAGGATAATAATTTATCTCCCTCAAAACTTATTTTAATTTTGGATACCTCAATCACACCAATAATGACAAGATTGTGACCTTCAAAATGTTCCTTAAAACCTAGGAATGGTGGATAGATATCAACAATTAATGTAAGGAGCATTGGGATCCCATCACTATGTGGAATGAATGAATTCATGAAGGAAATTCATCGAAATTATTATCTTCCACGACATAAAATTATTATCCAGACATGAAGTGGAAATGTGACATCCTAAGGTCTCCCCCTAGACATATTGCATTTTTTGTTAAGTTATACGATTGAACCTATGAATGATGTGAGACATCATAAACTATGATAATTTATAAAAAAAATGGATTTTAAATACATCTAGAAACTTGATATGGGACCACTATTGCAAAAAGGGGACGAAGCTTATTAGGGATCTAGAAATTATGAGATAAGAGCTATAAGAAAAAATCTAAAAACTGAACAAGATATTTAATAATTAAAAACCTGAATAAAATTGTGAGGAAATGAAAAGATACATTTTAACTACTTCTTGGTTTAAGAAACTTGTTTTACTATGGAATGACTACTCATTGAGGCTGATGAGCTATTTTATTATTCTAATGAGAAACATGTACATCTTTTTCTTTTCTCTTCGAATTCCTCTCTCGTTGTATCCCTATGAACTTGAAAAGACAAAGAGAAAGCCCTCCCTTTAAAATATTCTAATAAGATAAGAATGTACGGTAGATAGAGGATATTGCAGAGGCAAGGCTACCTTCTTTCCCAAAAAGGACTGGCCTTGATTTTCCATCTGAGTACTCAGAGCTAGTTTTGTTCCAATGATGTGGCCTAGAAAGAAATTATTCCATAAAAAGGAAGCTGGTGAAAACAAGGGAATCCATAATTCCAAGTAAAGGGAACCTAATAGCAGCATCTACTTAAATGCAAGAGCTTCACAAAAAAAAACCCTAAGTCTAGTTTTCTAGTAAGCTTGGTCCAGCTTGGGGGTGATATCTGGAAGGGTTGAAGGATGTTTAATCATTGCAATTCTCTCTGGTAGGTTGGATCTGGGTGGTCTTTTATCAAGTCATATGAATGGTATCCATATAATTTATTTAAGTTGTTACTAATAAAATAAGTTCCTAGGTAATTTACTTTCCTCAATATGTCTTTTTAATTTCTAGATTATGATTGTTTCTTTTGACATAAAGTGTAGGTCATATTCAGTTTGGTCAATCGATTTGTTAAGGTATAATTTTCTTGAACGGCTAAGAAATACTTTCTTTTCCTTAAGATTAGGATGTTATTAGGATGAGATAATTTACTCTTCTTGTAAAAAAATATATCATTACCATTATGGATAGACTAATGTACATAGGTATTTAGGGATTTGTTAGATCTTCTTGGTCTTGATGTTATTAGTTTGACTATAATTATCATGTAATATCTTAGGCGCATGCAAGAAAGAGATTTCAGTTAGGGTAAGATTTTCTTTCTACTCAAATTTGACTTCATGTCTCTAGACATCATGACATTAGGTTGTAGGGTAAAGCATGCATTCCAAAACAAAAATTTCTCATGAATTAATCTATGATTACACCTCATTACAAATAGTTTCATGTAACAGACTATCTATTAAATCAGCTAGATAAGTATGAACTGTATACATGTAGCAAGCTACCTGTAGAAGCATCTTGGTGGAGAGTAGGAAAAATCAAAACCAATCCCATAATATGGAATACAAGGACGTAGGAAGATAATACAAATATAAAACCCTATTCATCCACATTTGACAGATAATAGTTGTAAAACCCTTAAACAATGCCCTAATGATAAAATCATTATAATAGTCACAACACCTATTTTATTTCTTTAGAAAACACATAGGATTAATGGGATGCATTAGATATAACTAGAAAACTAGTCATTCCCATATGGATCTTCAAAAAAAAGAAAAGGAACACCTCACCAGATTTAAACAAACATAATACTAAATAAAGAATCAGGTCGATATGAACTATGGTAGGGATTCTCCCGAAAGACCTAGGATTCATAACACCAAATTATAAACCAATAAACATTTTAACAGTATTTACACATATCCATTACAAATGCACAACATTTCAATAAAGAATAAACACAAAACTTAGACATCGAAGAGTCCCCAAAAAAAATTTTACTTACCCAACACCCGAAAGAGTGAGGCTTAAACCCTCTGCCAAACATTTTTACAAAAAATTATCCATTTAAATAATACCATAAGTGTCAAAGCATGCAACAATTAAGCAAAAATATCTGAGCATATAAACCCTAGCATACCAAACTATTAATAAAAAACTATTTAAAATCGTTGGCTACCAAGCAATACCAGTAGGTCGATACCATCGAGAATGAACACATCATTTAACACCCAACTCCTCCTCAATACTAACCCCATGCGACCATCGCGCTCTCTCCCCTTGAATTTTGAAAGTCAGGATTGGTGGCTTACTAGGATGATGGTAGACCATATCTATAACAAAGTCCCCCTTTTGGCTTGCACGAGATCCAAACTTTTCAAAACAAACAAGAAAAAATTCACATTTAGGATAAGGAATGTATGACACTACAAAAACACTAGTGCATATTTAAACATCCTACCTTTGGGATCCTATGATGTTCTAATTGGGATGGACTAGCTAGAAAAAAATCATGTCATCCTAAACTGCTTAGAAAAGACCTTTACATGTGTCGATTATTCAAGAAATCCTTATTTAGTGAAGAGATTACCTAGAAACAATTCTATACGAAAAATTTATGAATTACAACTTAAAAGGAGTGTTAGAACTGGCTGTAAAATTTCTACAGTCAGCATTCAATACTATAATAAAGAAACACACCAGAAAATAAATGATCTTCCCATTGAAACATATAATATTTTTTCTATAGGAAAATCCAAAGGAAATATGATAGAAAGTCCATAAATGGATAAATATATAAAATTTATGATTGATAAGTCACTAGTACAAAATGAGAAAATAATGACTAAAATCCGACTATAAATGACTATTTTTAAGTCGACGGCTAATAGTAGCTAATCTCTACTATCTTATAGCTTGACTAACATAGTCGTACTTCACTTATTCATTAATATCTTAACTTATCAGTCATTGATTTAGTCATTGATTTAGTCACGGATTTAGTCACTAATTTAGTCATTGATTGCAACAATTAATGACCAAATATACGACTAAATAAACTACTAGATGATAACATATTAATGACTAAGCTAAATAAGACTAAATGTTAGTCACGCTATAAGATATGGGAAATTATGTACTAATAGTCGTATATATGTGAATTTAGTCATTTTTGTAGACACAAATTTTTGATAGGGAACGAAGGAATCAAACCACAAACCTCATGCCTATAATTAGGTAGGTTCTCTACCATTGATCTAGCACCCTTTAAGAAGTTGTTATTACTTGATAATGATGATATTCAAACAATTTTTTCATCATTTGAGCATACAAAATAATGATTATCAAGTTACTATAGATCCATAATGGCTTACCATGTACTAGTCCTTCAAGTTCTTCTTGCACTTAATAAATAAAATTGAAAGACTTGAATGACTATTACAAGGTAAGCCATTATTTATCTATAGTAACTTGATAATCATTATCTTGTATGATTGAATGATGCAAAATGTAAAAATCCCAAAAAATTATAGGAATGATAAGCATGCGTCCAATGTTAAACTATTTACTCAGTCATCTAGAATTATGCCAAGGTATATGAATTTGACTGAAAATTCATAAGTAACTTGAAGATAGTGTTCGACGATGTCATGGAAAGGAGAATTTCAGTTTATATAGAAGTGAAGGATGAGAAAATGGAGAAAATCATCACCCAAAATGTATATAGAATAGTAAAAAGAAATATACAACTAGTTCCATTTCACATAAAGAAGAATGGGAGTTAACTTTAAGTACTCTTAGCTACTAGATAAATAGAAATGAAATGAGTTGAAATATTAACAACAATACCTTCAAGTTTTCTTGCTGACAATAAGTATGAATACTTACGTGATCATTTTATTCATTAGTGACTTAAACAAACACTAACATTCAATCAAAGCAATAAACCATGTTCAGATTGATATATAAATAAAATAAAATAAAAGTGAAAAATAAACTATACCAATCCCACTACCATTTATACCTTTAAAGAGAACTAGAAAATCTCCCACAACTGTTCAACTTTTCCAAAATGCCCACTTGGAATGCCACTGTTTAAACAAAACAAAAAGAAACTGCAAACATGAAAGTAGTAATTTACTCTAACTGTCTATTGGATGCAGAGTCTCATAGACGTACATCAGAATTAGTCAAGCACATGCAATAAAATAAAAAATGGAAAAAAATAAGGAAACAATGTGGTTTAGAACTTCCTTAATTTCTATACAAATATATATTACGATCACACTTTTTCTCTTAGGAGACAAGTCACTAACGAAACAATGGACATACCTGAGAGAGAGATAGATAGGTAGTTGTAGGTTAGAGTGAGACAAATGCATACCTCAAGGTATTAATTGTGGAAATTGAACCCAAGAGATAGAACAATTACACTCACAAATTGCTAATCAAACATGCAAAATTAACACCAAAGGAGACTGAAATTGGAGCATAATACTAATCTCTATTGAATAATTGTACAATAGAAAACCTTGTGAATTAATTGGCTGCTGAAATTTATCATTACATGAGAGAATTGAATGCATAAATATGCCATTCGAAATAGTAAAAAAGCAGGATTACCAAATCTAGTCAAATCCCCCATATGTGCATAAAGCAGTTTCCAAATCTATGAAGATGCTCATGAATTAGCTAATTCAAGTGGGGAAGATAAAGAGGGATGGAAAGAAAACTCATACATGCTTTTATTTGGACAAAATAAGGTAGGATGATGTGGTAAAAAAACAAGTCAACTACACCTAGTCTAGCTTTTCCTTTTGCCTTAAATCAGAATAAAGCAAGCAGCTTTTCAGAAAAAGTAGGTAGCTTATCAGAAAAAGTAGATATGCACTTTGGAGGATCCAGAATAAAGAAGACATGCTAAATTGGGTTTCCAGGATGTTTCCCAAGTGCTCCATGACTCATTTTTAATATGTGTTTACTTCTAGGATGTGTAGAAGTAAACTAGCATAGAATGGAATCTAGGAAACTAGGTAATAAGACAAAAATAATTAAATTGATGTCTAATGTAGGTAACTATGGGTTGATTATTCTAACACCCCTGCTTAATCCTGACTTTATGATTAATATCATAAAACTATAGGGCCTAGCAACAATTCTTAGTCACCCTTTACATATTGCTTGTCCATACAACCAAGGAAAGAGGCAAAAACCCAGTGGCAAAATCGTCCCTTAAACATGGATAGGAAAAAAAATTTGAAATGTTGTTAGCAATCATGCTTCATAGCATGATCAACAATCCCTAGCAGTGATCTAAGATTGATGAAGGTTTTCTCACAAAAAGAATTTGGTGAAGATGTCTGCTACTTGTTCTAAAGATGCACAGAAGAGTAGATCAATGGTACCATCATGCACAAGTTGTCTGATGCAGTGCATATGCATGTCAATGTGCTTGGTTCATTGTCTCTGAACTGGATCACTACAAATTCAAATGGTGCTATGATTATCATGGTATATAATGGTTGAAAACTTTGATTCGGAGCCAGATTCTCCAAGTATCCCCTGCAACCACAAACATTGAGTTGCTGCTTTTACAACTCCTCTATACTCTGCTTCTATAGATGAGAGTGCTATGGAAATCTACTTCTTTCTTGACCAGGTGATTGGTCCTTCTTCAAGCAAGAACACATATCCTGAAGTATACTTTCGATCTATGTTTTCACCTTCCCAATCACTATCAGTAAACCTAATCAAATCAAGATCACATTTTGCTTTGTAGAAGATCCCATGAGTTCTTGTTCCTTGAACAAAGTTTAGGATCCTTTTGGCTACTCTCTAGTGGATCTCATGAGGCTGATCCATGTATCTCGAAGCCACACTAACTGCATAATATATATCAGGTCGTGTGTGTGTAATATAAATCAAACACCCAATCAACTTCCTATACAGTGTATTATTTACCATAGGAGAAGAACCTGCTTCTTCAAGCTTAACTCTTGAAAGGAAGGGAGTCTTACTTGGATTGCAATATTTCATGTTGAAATTTTTTATTAAATCCAAAGCATAGTTGGACTGATGTACTTTGATTCCATGTTAGGATTGAGAAATTTTGAGACCCAAGAATTGGCTCAACAATCCCAAACCTGTCATAGAAATTGCATGGTTCATTGCATCCTTCAAGGAGGCAATGTTTTTCTTTGAACTTCTTGTAATAAAAAGTTCATCCACATATAAGACAATAATCATCAAACCATGAATCAGCTTCAAATAGACATTAGGATCAAACTTGCATCGAACAAAACTCAGTGATAGAAAAAATCCATCAATCTTGGCATACCAAGCCTTGGGGGCTTGCCTGAGCCCATACAATGATTTATTTAACCTTCACACTAAATATGGATTAGAAACAAACCATTCAGGTTTCTGCATGTAAATATCCTCAGTTATATCTCCATTTAGTAAGGCACACTTCACATCCATGTGATGCACTTCTCACTGCTTCGATGCTGCAATGGCTAGAGCTAGCCTTATAGAGTCCATCTTTTCCACTAATGCAAAGGTTCCATTGTATTAAATACCATGTACTTGTGAGTACCCATTGACTACCAATATTTCCTTATATTTCAAAGGTGAACCATTAGCATAAAACTTAGTCTTGAAAACCCACTTACATTGAACTAGCTTCCTCCCTAGGGGAAGGTCAACCAGTTCCCAAGTGTTGTTCTTATGGAGCGAACTGAATTATTCTTTCATGATGGTTTCCATATTGGATCATGTGATGAATATTCATATGTCTATGAATATGATTCAACCATTAGATAGCACTTCTAAGAAAATAGAGGATCTTTCACACAAAGGGCACTCTCAAATTGAGATCTAGTCCTCTCGGTGTCATTCGGATTTCCAGCTAGTTCCCCAGTTGTATGAATGGTATTTGCTTACCATTTTTGTCTTGTAAGACTGTTAATATCTGTAATAAAATCATCATTATCAAACATATCAAAATCGACAAACTCGTTATTCTTTCCACTTACAATCAATGGATCTGGTGGTGAAGAAGACTCTCGAACTTCAACTGATACTAAAGGCTCTTCTTGGAACTGGGCACTTCTTTCAATGAAGAATTTGTTAGTTCTCAAGTTGATCAACTTGTACCCTTTTGAATATTCAGAATACCCAACAAATAGGCACTCTTGGCTTTGGGGTTGCAAATCCTTCCTCTTTTCAGTTGGAATTCTAGCCCAAGCCTTTGAACCAAAAATCCCGAAATGGGTCACATCTAGCTTGTTCCCACTCCAAGATTTGAAAGGAATCATACCATCAAGATACTTATGAGGCACCCTATTATATATGTAGGATGCACATTTTATAGCCTCGGCCAAAAACTTTGGTGGCAAAGTCTTAGCCTCCATCATGGAGGTTTCCATCTCCTTCAGTTATCTGTTCTTTCTCTCAGCAACACCATTTTGATGTGGTGTGTAAGGGATAGAATGTTGCATCTAAATACATGCATATTTACAATATTGAATGAAATCACACTTAACATACTCACCACCATTGTCAGATCTGAGGATCTTGAGTTTCCTCCTAGACTGGTTTTCAACCAAGGCTCTAAAGACTTTGAAGAGGTCAAAAACTTTAGACTTGTGCTTTAGAAAGTGAACCCAACAGTACCTGGAAAAGTCATATATGAAGTTCAATGCATATTTGGCTTGACTCATGGACATATGATGGCATGGACCGTAAATGTCATTATGGATTAGCTCAAGAGGTGTAGAGGTTCTCTCATGACTAGCTTTCTCATACTTTTGCTCTGGGTGTTTTCCTAGGATACAACCTTGACAGACTCCCTTAGAAAATTTGATCTTTGGTAACCCTATGACCATATCTTTTTCACTCAAATCAGAAAGATACTTATAGTTAAGATGGCCAAATATTTCATGCCAAAGCTTTCTTTCTTCATTAGCATGAATCAAAAGAACAGAGGGGTTTTAGTAGGGTAGAAAATGGGAAAACTTGTTTACCTTCGAAGTGTGATCAACAATACCTTTTTCGATGACTTTACCATTTGAAACCTTAGTGATTTCAACATCATCAGGGGAGAATATGAACTTCTTTGAAGACCCTGAATGAGTCATCTGGTACACTGACAAGATATTGGAGGCAAGACCTAGAACATACAACACATTATTGAAGCTACCATGGTTAAGATCAATCCTATCCTTCCCAAAACTGTTAGTGAGAGAGTCATCTCCCAAAACTATCGGTGGCCTTTTCGACATGTGAAGAGAGGAGAATGCCTCTTTTGTCGAAACCATGTGTCTAGAAACTCCAGAATCTATGGTGAATCTAGGTGAGCTTGATGTTCCAGTAACCAAGGAATGTACTCTCTCTGTCTTTTGAATTTGATCCTCTTTCCTTCTTCTTTGAGTAATCAGGAAGGGAGATGTTATTCTTCTCCAGGATTTGGGTCTACATGTCAATTTGATTCTTCATACAAGATCTCTCGGGATGATAGCCCTTACAGTACTATGCACACTTTCTCATTTATCCTTTGTTCTTCTTCTTCTGGGATTTCTTCTTGGAATCTTGGGGTTCCTATTGAGACTTAGACTTGTCTCTCTTTTGCTCAGGTGGATTTTTAGCTTTTTTCTTGCTTTTTGAATCCACCCTTGAATCTCCAGAAACCAAATCTTGGACTTTGGAAGGTTTGATGGTGCCCATGATCACCAAATTATCTTGCTCTTTTGTGAGGGATTCCATGAACTCTGCAATATTAGGAATCTTCCAGGCTCGAGCTGTCGACTTTGTGGCATGAAAGGTTGAAACAAACACTGAATAGTCAAGAACCAAGCTTAGAGAGTACGGCCAATACTAGTTTCTCTCTCTTCTTTTCGATCCCACATTGTTTCATCTACAAAACAAGGGCCTTAAACTTAGAAAAGTAGAGTTGCAATGATTCGAAGCTACTGGGACTCAAGGAGATCAGCTCATCCTCAATTTTATGTCCTCTCATCTCATTAGTATTTCTAAAAATATCTTCTATCTTCTCCCACACTTCATTAGGTGATGTCAATCCATCAAGATGGAAGAGGAGGTCTCTTGAAATGCTCAGACACAAAAGACCATAGGCGTCATCCCTCCTGTTGTGCCATTTAATTTTCTCTTCAACTGCATTGGGCTCTACCTCAATTGCCATAGTTACCCAGTAGAGACCTTTAACTCTCAACCTATCTCCATCTCATATTTTCACTCAAAGAATCTGAATGGAGTCAAGATGATCTTCTGAGATTGGTCCATAGCTCATAAATTATGCGCTCCAGTCAGCAGAATGCGCTCCCAGTCAATGATGTCGAACATGTAATAGCAATTTAGAAGGAGATAAATCGATCTAAAAAGGCTCTAATACCATGTAGAAATTGAACCTAAGAGATAGAACAATTACACTCATGAAATTGCTAATCAAACATGCAAAATTAATACCAAAGGAGACTGAAATTGGAGCATAACACTAATATGTATTGAATAAGTGTAGAATATCCAACCTTGTGAAGTAATAGGATGATGAAATATATCATTACATGAGATAATCAAATGCATAAATATGCCATTTGAAATAGTAAAAAATCAGGCTTACCAAATCTAGTCAAATCCCCCATAGGTGCATAAAGTAGTTTCCAAATCTATGAAGATGCTCACGAATTCGCTAATTAAAGTGGGAAAGATAAAGAGGGATGGAAATAAAACTCATGCATTCTTTTATTTGGAAAAAAGGAGGGAGGATGATGTGGGCAAAAAACAAGTCAACTACACCTAGTCTAGCTTTACCTTTTGCCTTAAATTAGAATAAAGCAGCTAGCTTTTGAGAAAAAGATGACACACACTTTTGAGGATCTGGAATAAAGAAAACATGCTAAATTGGGTTTCGAGGATGTTTCCCAAGTGCTCCATGACTCATTTTTAGCATGTGTTGACTTCTAGGATGTGTAGAAGGCAACTAGCATAGAATGGAATCTAGGAAACAAGGTAATAAGAAAAAAATAATTAAATTAATGTCTAATGTAGGTAACTATGGGTTGATTATTATAAAATTAATTAAAACAATCTAGAAATAAGGATGAATTTTCAATCCCATTGCTGGAATAAATGACAGAATTTTAGGATAATCATGCATAAAGCAAATAGAAGCTCATTTCAAATGTGCAGAGGTAGGAAGCTCCTTCCTGATTAGCAATGTATCAGGAATGGAAATAAAAACAAAAAAGGGAATAGAACAAGTCTCGTGCTAAGACTTCTAATCCATAGTAAAAATTTTATTTTAATTCGGACATATCTAGTCCATATTTGTTTCTCATATAATGAAACATATCATGAAGAAAACAAATACATAAGATGAAAAATAACTTTCCCTGAGAAAATGTATATTCCAACCGAGGCCTGATTATAGCTCTCATTTCAACTTCATCCATGTATTTGTCTTCTAAATGTAAGGAAATAATTTCTCACAGTAAATTGTCATTACCATAATATCCCTAAGAAGGATGCCATGCAACCTTTAATTCATCCTAAACCATGTGTTATCCTTTTCTAACTCCAAATTGTACTTCCCTTTTTAGTTTTTTCATTGTTGGGCAAGAATCTTGGTATTTCTTCTTACAAGGGGCAGTAAAATAGTCTTTGTACATTGTGAAAGTTCATTTCAATTGACTATACAAAATCTGTTTAGAAACCTAACATTTACAAGAATCTAAGAAGAGAATAAAAAACATCAAGAAGAAATTAATCTATAATATTTCTAGATATATTCAACTCCAATTTATTATTCCAACAATCAATGGTAATATGGATTTCTCTATCATTTTCAATGTCCCTCCATTTCACCTTACCAAATAGATTTCCTTACTAAAATCCTTCTTTTTCCATGTCACATCATGTCACCAATGTAATTCTAACCCATGCTAGATGCCTTTCAGATGTTAGGAATATTGCCCCTTGTCCTGACTATGAGACAATGATAATGTTGGGCTAAAAGATCCTTGCAATGGGTATTATAGCATCCTCAACACTACTATGTGAATACTCATTACAAAGATTTTATATTTTCCTGAGCATATCTTTGCATGATTGTGAGAGAAGTATACATTGGTCCAAAAGAATTATTTCCATGTAAATTATAAGCTACCCAACTAAGCCAAATACAAAATAAAGTAATGCCTCTTGTTTGTTTATTTGATCTAATCTTTCCAGCAAATAGTTCCAAGTCAACAAGGTCTTGAATTCCCATCTCGTTGTTATTCAGCAAGTCTAATAGGATATGCTTATACAGGGTAGGACATGCCATATCATTTTTACATAATTCATTAACTGTCAAGAATCCAAGACTCATTTTGGCTTCTCTTTCAACTTCATTTATTGATTACCAATCAACTTCAAATAGATTGAGTAAATGGTATCAAACCAACTTGCATTGTACTTGGGAAACCTAAGAGATGGTAAAATCCACAAGATGGTGACCAAGTTGCAACAAAAAAATTAATATTTTGTTACACTAATCTTTTGTGGATGCACAGATTATTTATACTAACTTCTAATGAAATACACCAACATTGTTTTATTTGCTTTGCTTCCTTCAAGGATCATAGACTTGTACACTTTTTGGTGCTTGTTTTCCTAGAATTTATTATATATATTATATAACGGAAAGGTCCATTTCAGAATCCAAACCTGCAACAAAGTAGCATCTACACCTTCCACAGAATCTGCCTCTTTTTTAATCTCCTTTGCAAGCTTCTCCACATGTCCATACATGGAATAGTACCTCAAATAATATTGTTTAAAGAAGGTCATTACCTACATGGAACTTGTAGAAATTCTACTATATGCATGTTGAATGGAAAGATATTGAATAGCTATGTTCTCTTTCATCAACTATGCATTTACAACTTCTCTTTAAGACTTTAAGACTTTAATTTCAAGTGGTGAAACATGAATTTACAACTGCTCTTTGGCATCTTAAGTTTTGAAATTGTGTTATGGCTCAGTTTACCTAGGTGTATACTTATCTTTTAATTTCAAATATTTGAAATCACTATCACTGAAAAATCATTGAATTAATGGGAACAATAAAGAATGACATCTGGAGAGATTTTTGTTGTTTATAGGTGACTTTAAACAATTTTTTGAAAATGGAATGTATTGCATCATAAAAGGAATCATTTTAAGGTTCTTGTTAACATGTTATGTCTTTAGTAATTTGTTTGTTTAAGGATCCTCTCCAGAGTTCCTAAACTCATCTTAATTCACACTTATCATTTATGTGGTATTGTTTGTACAGGGGTGGAACTTTACTGTGCATCAACTGCTGATGGAAGAGAGTCATGGAAATAATCAATGCTCCATATAGCTCTCGGAAGTTGGATGTTTTGGTTTCTCACCTAATCAATTATGTAGAATAAACAAATACCCTTGTCCATGAGACTATCTCTTTGGAGTTTCAAATGATAATAGCCTTCCATAGACTGTTAAACTAGTTAAACTAGCATACGTAAAGGAGAAAACAAAATGGTAATATATATAACAATGACCTTCTAGCTTTGGATATGATTGGAAATTATGTTGGACAGTATGAAAATATTCTTGCAACATATGAAGATAGAGGTATACACCTGGAGAAAATATTTGCAAAAATATGCCCACCTGGTATCCTAGTAATGTATTGCTTTGCTTCTTGAATGAACTACACACATAATCTCAAAATTCTCTCCAATCTGAGTACTAAACAGGACCTCAAAAATTATCTCATACACATTCTGCAAATTTCTATAAGAATGCTCGTAGACCTATTAAAATTGTTGCTAGGATCAAAGAACATTCCTGCAGGAAGCATGCACACAATATGCCTGTCTGGGAAGTGGATGCAGTCAAAGGAATGCACTTTGAAATTACAGATATATCGTTGGACTTGGTTCATCCGATATGCAAACTTGTGAAACTATATATGCATGATCTATGTCAAATATTGGAGAAGGATTTATGTCCGCGGACTTAACTATCTACTTGGTAGAAGTAGAGTATCCATAGGCATAGTGAGACTGCCATAAATATATGGAAGAAATTCCTTCCTGGTTAGAAGAGATTCTTGTCTGCAAAATTCCAGTCCAAATTAAGCCCACGGAGTCTGGAGAATGACCTTAGAACGCACGCAGCACTCAAAATAGATGTTTGCAGTCAAATGGGATGCACGTAGGTATTGATGCCCGTTGCAAATTGGAAATGGCCATAGACGTCGTGGTTGAGTAGCCAAAATTCTTTAAGGAATTGGGAGATTTAAATAAATCAATATAATTCATTTTTTGGTTTGTCCAATATAATTTCTTCATGCTCGCAAGTCATGAAGAAATCCCCGTAGGATTTAGCAAGTTACATACAAACAAGTAGAAATATGCTAGCAGACTGATAAATTTGTAATACACGCATCACTGACTAAAAATGCATGCAAGAGGTTGATAAGAGTTTGAAGGAGATGGAAAAATTCTTGAGATAACCACAATATATGAAGGAATGACTGGTATTCTTTGTAAAAACATGCTTGGGCCTTAAAAGTTATGTCTGCAGTATGTGGAGATAGTTTGTATCATATCATTCTAACATTAATAGGTTAATGATGAGTGTCTTCTTGTACTAATGGCTGAACAATAGATGGGTTCATTGATGAAATATTAGCATAATTAAATTCCCGTAGAAGTTCACACACATCATAAAATGCAAGCCACGCCTTGAAGAAATGTCAGCAATCATTACAGAAATTCCCACAACACCATGCCAGGATACATCTGACTTGAAAGAAAATGGCAGCAATAGTTGAGAAGCTCCTCAAGTAGTTCAAATACAAGGTGGGTGTATTTTGTTAGGGGGCGCTATATCGAAGGTGGATAAATAACTTGATTTCACAAAAAGATCAGTCTCTGCAGTATATTAGATAGGGGGGAAATTAGTTTACATGAAAAAGGGAGCTTGGCATGTTTGAAGGAGTACAACAGTTTGCACCTTGAAGAGTGTTGATTAACAGGGGGAGAGATGATGGTAAAAAACAAATTGAAAATAAGTCTAATAGTTTACAATATATGTTATTCTTAGATTTATATTTTTTCTCACCCATTGAAACATTTTCATCGTAAGGTGCTCATCGAAACAATAAAAAATACCAACAATGTTTGTGAAACCATTTTTAATAATTTCATTCAGCTAACATATAGATAAAGAAGGTGATGCATATAGTGGATGAAGAACAAATGATTAATTTGTTCTCTTCTTTTGGTAGAATATTTGAAGACAAAGTCATCAAGGACCATGTGAATGGTTCAAGCAAAGGTTATGGTTTTGTGAAATTTGATGAAATCCATTGAGGTGTTCAACCTACTTCACGTATGAATGGTTACAGGTTGGAAGGAAAAACTTTAGCTATAATATTGGTAAGACAACTTCCTTCTTGCTCTGGGATAAGACCTAAATAAGGTATTTACACTTTTGATAAGAAACCGCCAAGATTTTCCATCCATTCTGGTGATTATGCACATCCATCATGGAGTGCTCCAACTAGGCATATATCATCATTACTTTATTATCGTTATTCTGATAACAATGGTTTTGGTATAATATCCCATAGTGTCAGTCCTTTCCAACGAGCTACTTTCAACAATCTTCCAGCTACTTCATATTGCACATATGTTCCTAACAGATGCCACTACATTCTACAGAAATGTCTAGCGGAATGCAAGGGCCACCTAAATCTCAATTAATGCTATGCAATGTGCATGATTCCTCAACTAAAAAACAAAGTATCCATTGAGCTGATGCTATGACCCAGTTTTCTCCAAACCAAGCCAGGATGACTACATATCAGCGCTATGTACATCCATCAATTACAGTTACCAAGGATATGTATGAACAGAGTTAGTCAAGCAAATACAATAAAATTATAAATGGACAAATAGAAGAAAACAATGTGGTTTAGATCTTCCTTAATTTCTATACTCAGGTATATATTACAATCACACTTTGTCTCTTAGGATACAAGTCACTAACGAAACAATGGTCATACTTGAGAGAGAGATAGATAGGTAGTTGTAGGGCACGGTGAGACAAATACAGACCACAAGGTCATAGATCAATACTGTCAACCTCAAAGGTGGTCGCAGTTCATCATAATAGACTCAGTAAAGAACATGGCGTGCCCTAGTAGGATTCCAACACAATATAATAATAATAAAAATAAAACACATACATGAAAATATAACTAAAACAAAAAATCGATATGCAAATGCAGCTCCTGACCCACCTTTGTTTGACACCATTCATGGTCGATTTTCCTAAACTCACAGAGCTTTCATCCTCCAATTTCGTATATGACTACTCAACCACCCCGTTGGATCCAAATAACCAATCCAAGAAGATCGTTGGCAACATATAACCAATCCAATAGACCAGTGGTGCCAAATATTTTGAGTTGGCTGCTAGTGTGGAGTTTTGGTGGGTTCTAAGGAGAAGTAGTTGTAAATTCGGAGTGGAGGCAATTTTTGTGCATTTATTTGGCCACCATTTATACCCATTGAGGAAATTGTGATGCCTATTAACAATTCTTAAGGATTTAGAATTTTAGTATTTAATCCTCAGTGCTGCCATAGATAAAAGAACCTAAAAGCTCTTGAAGAGACATAAGAAACATGACATGAATTCTACAGCTCTAGAGTCAACATCACATTCTTTCCTTACAAAATGATAAAAAAACTTAAACACCAATACAAATTTGACCCATTTTTATACTTATAGATCTAAATTTATATTAGATATATACTATTTTTAATCCTATTCAAAGTTTACTAAAATATTAAAAGGGGGTTGATTTGTTTTTAAAATCAGAATTATACGTTTTTAAATTATTCTTCCAAAGACATAAAGGATTTAACAGCCTTGAATACCCTCAAGGTCCTATATTAAACAGTTTAAACATTGTTATTTAAGATCTAAATTTTTTTTAACCAAATCCAATAAGAAAAACACTATTAAACAATTTCATAAAATATATAAAAATTATTTTAAATAAATAATCAAGATTTTATTTATCAAAAATACAAATAACATGTTTCTTTTGAAACATTTTTCAGTAATCCATGATCTTCAGCATATTTGAAAGTGTCACTAAAAATGTCTTCCAGACCATGTTTGTAAGAAAAGCCAATATCCAAGAGTTTGTTAGAAGAAGTTTGTATAAAGACACCATCTTCTTCTTTTTCAGTATCCAATCTGCAGTAACAAAACATGAATTATCCCACCGTCACAAAACATTAGCATTATATAAAAGTGTGCTGATCAGAATTTTACTTATACAAGAAGATTGCTTACTTGGACTGCAGGGTGAGATATTGTGGATAGCATTTGTGAATGAAATCTGCTAACTGAAGAATAGTGAGAGAGATAGCAGAGCAAATATGTCGTCCTTCCACAATTGGTTTCTCCATGGGAAATATATGGGCCTCACATACGTCATCTACGTGAACTAATCGTATCGATCCCAAGAAGGATTGACCCAACTTGAGCCCTTGGTAATGATCTTTTATTGCATAGAATGTAATTAGAAAGATTTATAACTATACATTTTATGAATCAAATTCTTTAAACTATAAACTATTTTCTAATCTTTAAAAATTTGATAGATTAAAAATTAAAATAAATATGTAGTTAATTAAATGATAAATCAAAGATAAACGAAACTTTTTAAATTGATTAAATACCCTATAAAGTACCTTAATGTTGGAAACTAAAAAGAAATAGAAGAATTAAAGAACATGAAATACCTGTAGTGAGGCTTAGTATTTGTCCGCAAGAGAAGGGTAATGTTGAAGTAATCCAAGGTCCACCTACGTAACCTGGTCCAATTGTCACAACGTCCATTTCGCCATTTGATCCATACTCAATCGCTGCTTGCTCGGCCAAGGTCTTGGCCACGCAATAAAACTGCAGATGTACCCATTTTAATCTCAGTACCTACATTTTGATATCATTTTTTTTTACTACAAATTGAATTATACTCACAGAAACAGGATCTTGTTTCTTTCTCATGAAATCCACAGGAGTCCATCTAGATTCTTCCAGACTGCCGCCTCTAATAAGTTCTCCCTCTTCGTTAAGCGGACAAGCGGCTGCCAGCGACGAATTATAAACCATGCGCTTCACCGATTTAGCTCGTGAACAGGCGTTCAACAGATTCAACACTCCCTTCACACCAGGCTCAACAAAATCATCCTGTCCCAGGATTTATTAAAAAAAATAACTGTAAGATCTAATCGCCCTCTGAGCATCTAATGATCTGAGAAGGCAAAGTAAATTGATAATTATAACCTCCGAGAGCTTGGAGAAGTCCATAGGACTGGCTACCTGGAACACTCCTTCACAGCCCTCTACAGCGGAGTCAAAGCTGCCCTCTTCGCATAAATCCGCTGCGAAGAGTTTCAGTCTCTCTGCAGCCCCGGCAGGGTCAGCAGAGGCCCAGTTTTCGCTGCGTTTTGTGCATGCAAATAAATTTTAGACAGGCACACGGCTAATTTACTATGATATCTTTACTCTGGTCTTTGCAACAAGTCATAAATGAATAAGAGCAAAATCGATGTAAGAGTAAATGTACGTGGGTCTCTGAGTGTGGCGTTGACAGTGTAGCCTCTTTGGAGAAGTTTCTTGACGAGCCATGATCCGATGTATCCCCCTGCTCCTGTAACGCACACCTGCACGCCCAGTCTACATTGCTCGCCTTGCATTTTGCATTTTCTGATCAGGTAAGGGAATAACGCATAGAATCCGAGAGAATAGTATTGCGTATATTGATATCAAATGTCCATATAACGCCGGAAAATAAGGTTGCCCGAGACAGCTAGGCGTTCTCAAAATGTATGGACGCATGGGCCTTATCCAAAATGTATGGATGGACACGGTTTTCGATTCTTACTTTTCTATTTTTGGTTAATAAAATGTTTGTATACCATGTTTAGATTTTTTTTTTAACAATAGGCAATATTTGGCAGTTGACACGATTGGTATATATTTTTTATTCATGGTTATATATTTTTCATTCAATTTTGGGAGGATTGCTTAAAGTATTATTGTTTATTGGTGCGCTTTCGTTAAGTTATTTTTTTATTATTATGTCTCCAACAAGGGATATATATGATTTGTAGAGGTAGATTAATTCATGAGGTAGGTTCAATTTTTTTTGTTTTTTCAATGTTTTTGCAATAGTTTAGAATTATTTTTATTTTTTGCATTTTTAAATTATGATTTAACTTTGCTCTTATTGGTTCTGTGTAGGTGACGTCAATATGGGATTTTATGTCCCAAGACCCGGCGGCGATGTAACCAACCATTATAATAATTTTGGAATTAGAACCCTATAAAATCCATTTATGTTTTCGATAGGTTTTTGGCATTAAAGCCATACTAAGTCCTGATAATTCCTGCACTT
Source organism: Pseudotsuga menziesii (assembly GCA_001517045.1). Lineage (NCBI taxonomy): Eukaryota > Viridiplantae > Streptophyta > Pinopsida > Pinales > Pinaceae > Pseudotsuga > Pseudotsuga menziesii. Next base: position 15,695 of record LPNX010654033.1, on the reverse strand, counting down.
GCTCTAACAAACCTACATTGTTGGCTGTGACTTGACAAGGATTTGTGTATTCGATGCATTGAAAGTGCATGTATGCATCGACCTCCATGCAAAGTTCCACATGGAGTCTAGGATCCTGAGGAGCTAGAGCAAGGTTTATAGATTTTTGGTATTATAAATCAGTAGAATGAGAAAGTGGGTTGCTTAGCTTTTCTTTTGACAGGTCATCCTAGTTTTAGAGTAAACTAACATGCCAATCTCTCTTTTTCAGGCATACTCCTGCTCTTCTATTGAATTTTACAGCTTGCAAGTGGTTTCACATGCAATACAAAATGCTTGCTTTTGCTATTGGGTTATTGCAAATGAATGAAGACATAGAAAGGCATTGATTATTAGTAATGCCTATAATATTCATTAAAAACCTCAAGAGAAAGAACGAGGAAGACAGGATGGAATTCTAGGACCTTCTAAATGTGGCTTCCATGCCAGTTGTGAAGATTCTTTTGATAAGTGGTCTGGGAATTGTTCTGTCAACTCAGTATGCCGGTGTTCTAACTGAAGATTCTCTGAAACATATAAATAAGGTAAAGGATCGCAGGCTTTGAGAGATCCAATATTCATATGACATCTTAAAAACATCTTAGAATGGAATTATGTGTTGTAAAGCAGAACTATCACCAAGTCTGCAGTGTTGCTATTCATAAAAGGTTTTATATTTTGTAAATTGTAACTGAACAATCAAGGGGAAAGGACTGTGTATAGAGTAACTTTATTCATTCAAGATCAGAGTAGTGGCCCATGGGAATTTTTACTTACATAATTATATTTTTGTGTCTGTGCCTCTCAAAAGGCCATTTTTTGTTGTATTTACTCCAACACTTATGTTTGCAAGCTTGGCGCAATCAGTGACATATGAAGATCTCATTTCCTAGTATGTAATATTTTTAACTTTCCAGCTTGTTGACTGCAAGGAGGGCTTCTTTAAGTTGTTTGTGATATTATTAATTTTTTTTTTTGCAACTAGACTGTGATATTAATAAAATTGTTTTTTGCAACTAGACTGGGATATTAATAAAATTGTTTTTTGCAACTAGACTAGGATGGTACCAGAGACAATATTTTGATATCAATTTTTCATAACATATTGTAATTTAGCAAAGAGTCTTAAAAGACAATATTTCCTATTTCAACAAAGTTTCTTTCAATTCTTCCTAAGGAGAGATCAGTGAAACTGTGTCAAGAAATTTTGTAAAAGTCTTGGACAATAAACAAGCACAATAGGATTTTGAATGCACATTTAGATTGTCAATTTCTTCACTTGTAATAATTTCAGTTGGATAAGTTTTGATGAATTTGAATCAATTTTTTGCAGAAATGGTTCTTTATCCAGGCTTAGAAAATTTACATTTTCTTGGCAAATAAATGTTGTTTTTTTATAACGTTCCTTCCAGATTATACTATGAAGGAATATTTAATAGTATTCCCATGTCCCACCTTTTTAAACCATATAAAACTACAAATTTTCTAAAGCCCACTTGATACTGTTTTCTCCTAGCCTTATTTCTGAAAAAAATAAAAATTTTCATCTTCTGGAGTAACTAACATTTGCTTCATATCATATTATTATTGAACATGTCTCGTCCAATTTTTTCTATATTACCTCTTTCTTTCTAAAATTCAACTGTCTTTTTCTTTTTTAGGTGGTCCATGCCAGTCAATATTTTTCTTACATATCTCTTCGGAGCTATCCTCGGATGGATGGTTGTGAAAATAACCAAACCTCCATAATACTTAAAGGGCATAGTTGTTGCAAACTGTTGTGCAGGTTAGGTGAACTTTATTCTATCCTTTTGTGCAGTTGTAAATATTTCTAGAATATTTGATTTTAGATGTAAACTTGGTGTCTTGGGAAGACAATGGAGCAATAGAATGCTTATTCTATTGATATGACAAGTAGGTTAAAGCCAAGTTGATCTTTGGTATGTTGATTTATACTGATCTCTATGTTTCAAAAATAGCTTTTTGTGATCTATACATTCATCTATGAATAATAGATATCATGATTCTTAACCCATTTTAAATTTTCTTAGTTAACCTTTTTACATATGAAGTTTAGTTGAAGAATGGAAACATATTACATTTTTCAAATTCAAAATGCTGAATGTTTAAACATTTTTAAATTCTCATCATATACAGGAAACATGGGAAATCTTCTTGTCATTGTTGTTCCTGCATTGTGTCAAGAACAGGGAAGTCCCTTTGGAGAAACCAGTGTTTGCAAAGTAACTGGGAGAGCATATGCTTCGTTTTCTCTTGCAGTATGATTCTAACTAGATATTAATTCTCTGGACTTTAAACTTAGTATTGGCAACGCTTCTTTATGATTAAAAACCTGAATGTGTTCATTTCCACTATTAGATGTTCACTTCTTGCCGATTGTATTCATAATCCGCATACCATAAATTGAAGTGGAGTGAATCCCTCTGTTATTTTCTGATACATTTGAAATTGGCTTTGTAGCTTGGCAGTGTCTTCGTATGGACTTATGGCTACAGTCTCTTATGATCAGCAAGCCAACTTCATGAAGAAAGGGAATTAGAAAATGAGATTGATGAGAATATCCCAAATGTTGATTATTTAAATGCAGGATAAACATTGAAAATTTTGACGATAGTCCAAATTATTCCAGAAGAGCCAAGTTCTGGAGGAGATTATCTATCTGATAAGTAGAGTGCAAGCAGCAGGGTAAGGAGTTCATTCCCATTCAAGAATTTCATTCAAGAGATTGGAATAGGAAATCTAAACTTCTTGTGTGATGGGTTGTCATTATTCTAGCATTTGTTGAAGTCATCTTGATGCTTTTGCAACAAGTTCAAAATGAAGTTAGGCTTTGTATCCATTACAATTTTACCTCATATTTTTATTTAAAAACCCTTTATCACCTTAACAAATTCCAATGAGCAAAGGATTTATACCCACACCATTGAACGTATACTGTTGTTTCAATGTAAATTTGAAAGTGCCTGTATCCCTGAACAAAATTTTATAGTGAGAATTTTTTGTTAGAGTTGAATATGTTCCTCAAAGTGGGAAGCTCTTACAGACCTTCGAAGTTCTTTTCAAGCACACAATTTTTTTACGTAAGAATTTGTGGCAATAATAATGCATATATTGTATGAGGGTTATTTGCTTCAAAAAAAACTATTAGCTATGCATCATTTTCAGTTTCACTCACTACCTCGAAGGCCAAAAGGGGAAAAGTTGTTTAAATTTGTTTAAGAAATAGAATTTGCTAAGTAAAAGTAGTCAAAATAGAAGAACAGATAATCATCTTTGTAATTTTGATATTATGTTCTCAAGCAAATGTGATTAATGTTTTCAGGATCAGAGTTTCTGAAATCAAATGTGCTTTGTTTGTAGGTTGCACTCAATTCCTTGAGTGAAAATTCAAGCTCTTTCCAAGCTTGGCTCAGAAAAATTAAACGATATGTGAATGAAACTAGACACCTAATTCTTGAGGTGTTAATATCACCTCCTACTATTGCTGTGGTAAGTTGTTCAAATACCCATGCAGATTGTCTTTACTTTTATTTTTCTTGTTCTGTAACGTTAGAAATGCAATTAAAACTTCTGGAGGGTTGTTTCAAATTTGACCATATTTATTTTTGGGTTATTAAATAAAATTTTATTTGGCAGAAAATAAAATTTACTTGTCAAAATCAGAAACGGATCTGTTGGAACAGTTGCCATAGTTCAGGGAACATAAACCCTGGAGGAGGATAATATCTACACGTACCTGTCCTTGTCCCTGGTACCGAATCTGGAACTTCTCCCATTTAAAAACTTAATAGTAAAACAAAATTAAACAAGAAGAAAACTTTGAGTCAGAGGGAGAGGACTTAAAACCCCAATGCAACCTACCAACGAATAATTCACGGAAAACCAATTTTTTCACTGTTGTCCATTGGTGAAAATATGATGGAGATTAAGTGGTTTGGCAATTATTTTTAGATTGATGTTAGGACACCATGCTACCCTTCTCTATTTGTGAGCTTAGCTTAAATTCATCAAAGCATTTTGTAACTTAATATGTTAATGTTACAGGTAATGCCTGTTGCATTATGGTTTTAGTTTTAGTTTGCAAGCCTTAGACCCATGGAGGCTTCTTAGCATGGAGGCTTCTTGCCTTAGCATATTCGATCTGAGGTGTCTTTTAAATTCTTTTAGTGTTTTAGTTGTAATTGGTATTTGCAAAGTAGAATCATGAGAACCAAGTCTTTGTGGAAATTTATAAGAAGATGCACCTGAGGGATATTAACAGATCCAAATTGCTTAAATACTTATTTTCTGTAGTAGAGGAGCCCCTGCACTTTGCAACTTTCTATCTATAACAAGCGCTTGTCTGCACCCAACAAGTGTAAAAAGGTAATTCACAATATTTATTTTATATATTTGTAGATAATGCATTGTGTATATTTACCTTACCGAATGGCTCTATATCGAGCAACACTATATCTTGATAATTGCTCACTTAGGTATGAGAAATGTTGACTTAGGTATTAGCAATGCTGGGAAGATAGAAAATTTATTATTTAGTGAAAAAAGCACTTGTTTATATATATATATATATATAGAAACATTTAAGCTCGGAAATATCTTCCCCATGAAAATCAAAATCAACCGTAACTTATTACAATTCAGTTCATCGAATATTGTCTTCGATTTCTTCTTCATATCAAAAATCATATCAAAAGCAGCTGCGCGGGTTTCGAATCCCGAGCACTCCTTTAGAAATAGACGTCGTTGTAATCCAGTTGTGGTTTCACTATTGAAAATCATTCTTTTAGTAGTTGACATTTGTATTGAATTGATAGTGATTCAATTAATGATATTGGACTCAGCTTGTGCAAGTTATTTACAACAAAATGACTGTCAAGCTCATTTCAAACTTGGATTTTCTGGTTTCACATTAAATTCTTTTCTTGTTTTGTTGTGTTTGCCTCTATTTTCTTTGGAATTGGTTGTTTTACAAATTCAGATAAGTATAGATGTTTAAGATAATCACCTTTTGAATTAAAATTGGTGGTTGCATGGTATAATAATCCTAAATTGGGAATTTTCTTCTATTTGGATCTAGATAAGGAAGGAGGAGCTAGTGTGAAGCAACTGCTTAACTTCATATTTCACTTCGCATGGTTTGGCATGGTTTGGTGATCTAGAGACAAAATATCTAACCTACTTGAAATATTCAAATTAGGGAAATTTTAGCGGTTTCAAAGCCATTCAAATCCTCTTGAATGCTACAATTTCGTTTGAATTGAATGTGTGGAATCAGCTTCTACTTAAAAAATGGCCACCGAAAGGTTATTCCAATGCTCCAGCTGTCTCACAATTTAGTGTAATAATGATGAAATAGGACATAATCCTGACTGGCCGAAGGCCACATGCATGGAAATAGGACGTAAATGCTCTGAAAAATGGTTCACATTTTTTCCCTACGAGGGGTTCAGGCTACTGAATCCAAATTTCTCTGCTAATCATGGTTCAATGCTTTGTTCGAATACCGGCACCCCATCTACTCAAAGGTTTCTACTCTTTTCTCTTCTACTGCCTTTTTTCGGTACTGTTAGTCTCATTAATCATATGAAGTAAAGGCGTGAATCTTTAGAGTTGGAAATCATTAATTCTTTAAAAATTATTTATTGCGCATAATATGGTCTGGGGCAATGCGAGGTCCGACAGTGTCCTAATTGTATAAATAGCTCACACATCCCTTTCGTACCCTGGTTTTTCCTTGATAATAGCTTTGGTTAAGGCTTTGCAAGTTTGCAATTTTGCCTATGCCCGTCATTTGAATTTGGTGGGAAACAACACAAATTAGATAAACTAAAACTATAAAAATTAGATTACTCATTTCTATTCTAAAAACATTGTGCTTGGTAGATCCCCTTTTAGATGGATCTATACTGGTTATGAACAACTAGAAAGAAAACAACTAACACTCATACACATTTACTACTTTTGCTAGACCTTCGAACACATCAACAATAACCAAACCTAGGGTAGATAGTGTTTAGTGACTACTTTCATTTATTCTAATTCAATTGCTTCTATCTAAACATAAAATAAAACAAATACCAAATATGAAATGAAAACAAATACCAAAATTTTGATGCAATATCTCTATAGATCAAATCATTAATTGAGTAGAATCATGAATCATTTACTAAAAATGGAGTGTTGACATATTTTTCTTTCATATATATCCACCTAAAACTTAAAAAAAATTCCACCATAGGTGAAAATACAATTCAAGTCATAGAGCATCTCAAATACAATTCAAGTCTTAGAGCATCTCCCTGGCTGGTTGCATTGGTACTTTGATTTCACTTGAAATGGATTTTATAGTGATTAGTATAATACATAGGATGTGTTTTGTTTTTTTTTGTTTATAACTTAGTTTCTCTTTTAATAATTTTTCTTATCATATGGATATTTCTTTTTAATTTCATTGGAATATGACCTTCATTTACTCTTGAATCCATTCGAGAGTGAACCTATTGGTCCAGAGCGTGAGCCCAAGAGCCGTGAAGACTGCTCTTTCAGGATATGCCACCTCCCCAAAACCCTAAATTGGTAACTATGTTTAGAGGACTGTGGTATGTGGATTCGGTATTAAGTTTATATGTGCAACAATCTAAGAGTTGTGACCTCTCACATCATTGGTGAAGACTGCATTGTTGTTGGTGCATTGTGGAATACTGTAGAGCAAGATCTGATTTGAAGACGACAACCACATTTGAAGCCGCGACCATGTGGATGGTGTCAATTTGCATTACAAGATATACATGACTAAATCTTTGTATTTCATTACATAAATTTATTTATATTTATCCACAAGTCTCTTTGTTTTATTGAAATCTTATATTCCAATTATCAAAATCTTATAGTGTTTTCTCATCACTTTTTCTAACATGAAGCTTTCATAGAAAATGTTCAATGATTTTATTATTTTAATTGAATATTTCAATTATTATATGATATTTCTTCAAAAACAACACACATATTAATATATCTCTATAATATACAATTTTGAATGAGTTTATCATTAGGATTTTATGTTGTTAACTTTATAGCATAATAAGACTCTAATAGTGTGTTAATAATGTGGATGTAGTGATGTTCCTTTAGTTATACTCAGTCTATATAACCAATATTAGAATCGATCATGGTCCTAAAAAATTTAACTTGTTCTTTGGTTTGGAGTTCACAAAAAAATAAATATACGAGTCTCATGGAAATAATTTCAGGGTTCTTATGAATTAAAAAAAATGTTTAAACTTGCATGTGATAATAACTAGAGGAAATATTGTTTGTCTTTACCTATATGGTTTTAACTAGTGTTTTTATTTTGTAACTAAATTACCAAACATTTTACTTAACCCATAAATGAGTTAATCCTTCTTTTCACAATTTACAATTGATATCACTGGTATTAAAGTCAATAAACATAAACTTTGAAATCTTGGAGCAAGGTGTAACTATATAATAAATTGTTAAGATTCTTCTTTCTCATGGCGGATCTTCTCAGGAACTCTACATTAACAATCCCATTTATCCAAAAGTTCAAAAATGATCAAAGCAACTTTAAATGCATAAATAGACATTAATCAACACTTTGAAAGAAAGAAAAAATTACTAAAGCTCCATTTCATTTTCTTTTGAGTTTGTTTGTTGCATATATGTTTAAACAATTTTCATAGCTCTTTAGTTTGAATGGAAAAAACAAACAATGTTATTATTGTAATTGGAGTTGTTGGAGGTTTCCCGAGAGAAATGATCATGAGGCCATTAACAAATTCATGAATGTATACAAGTGTGGTGACCAATGCTTCAAACACATTTACACAATTGTAAATTCAATGTTAATTCCATTTACAAATGCAATGACATTTGAATTAGAAACTTAATTCAACACATTTATAAATTTAGTAGAAAACTTAATTAAATTTATAATGGCAATCCAATGTACAAACGTAACACATTCATAAATTCAATGCAAACTTATTTCAATTTATAATGACAATCCAATTTGCAAGCTTAAATACATACTCTTCCATTTAATATTAATATTTTTCTTTTTCAAATTATATATATTCACAAATTTCAAAACAATCATAACCCTTCTTATTAAATAATTTAGATTTATCATCTAGTATAACCAACCAACTTCTCTTATAATATGTCCCAACAAAATAAATAAATTTTTCTTAACTTTTAAATTCACCTCTTCCAAGTTGGTCAATAAATATCATACTATTTTTATTATTAATATGTGTATTGAAAAAACTTACAATTGATAAGTTTTTAAAATAGATAAATGAATGCAAATAAATGTGTTTATGCCTCTTAATCAAATTATCCATTTTTACAATTATTGGATTTTTAAAATGTATAAGTTAGTGTCAAAATTAATTGAATAAAATAAGTATAGGTTAGTTTTTTTATCTTATTTGGTTTTTTTCCTAAGTTTTATTCCCTTAATTGTTTAGCTTCCTTGTTTTTTAGAAGTTTTTTTGTTTAATTTACCTTATTTGCTTTAGTCGGGGACATTGCCACCTCGTGGCTCTTGTTAATTCTATCATAGCAAAGATCTTTCATTTTTTATGGGTAAGGTTTTGATATGAAAGGAATTTTTTTTTGGTTCCATGGGAGATTCTCCCTATTTTAATTCACGTGGGAGGTTGGGTACTCAAGACTTGTCTTTATTTAATACAACACTCTCTTTAAAAAACATGTGGAGATATCTATTTTATCAAGGTCTATGGAATACTTGGATTAGATTAACATAATTTGATGTGAGGGGAGTCTGGGTGGTCTGAATAGTTTTCTCAAAGTGATTCATTGGCTAAAAAAATGAATTTGTCGTGATATAGGTAATGATAAAAGTGTTATTGCTAGAGTTGATCCTTTTGTTGGAGATAAATATTGTTCTTTTCTGCCTAAAACAATTCTTGAACATCTAGACTAGATTGAAATGAAGACTCTGGATATGCTAAAAATTCCTAAAGGACCTATCTTAAAGGGGAGGTACTGGCTAAATGCAAGAAACCTAGGTTTCATTGGTAAATAGAGAACACGTGTACAAAAATCGTGTGCATTATAGAACTACAAAATGCATGTGCGTTGTATAGAGCAAAAAATATAGCACTATATCCAATACATCAAATGTATGGTTAATAGTTTAGAGTGGGTTTTCAAGGGTCAAGTGCCTATGAATATGTTGGAAGTTCACGTGGGGATGGTTAACAGTTGAGAGGGGGTGGGTAAGGGTCAAGGGCCTAAGAGGATGTTGGAAGTTCAAGTGGGGATGGCTAATAGTTGAGAGGGGGTGGAGAAGGGTCAAGGGCCTAGGAAGATGTTGTAACACTACAACAAAAACTGGATTTAGCGTCTCTTTTTGCATCCTTTTTTGCGTCTAGACCATCTTTCAGTGTATTTTTCTTTATTTTTTGGACAAAATGGTGCAATTTCACGGGTTGGTGCTATTTTAGGCATTTTTTGCATCCTTTTTCTAAATCTGGCGCAAATTGCGCCGTAATTTGCACCGGGTTTTGCACCTAGTTATGCACTAGGTTTTGCATCAGGTTTTGTGACAGGTTTTGAGCCTAGTTTTGCACCTAATTTTGCACCTAGTTTGTACATCTATTGTTGTTGCGCCCCCTTTTATGCCCATGTTTGCCTCAACTTTTATGCCCTTGTTTTCATCCACTTTTGCATCCTTTTTTACGTCCACTTTTGCATCCACTTCTGCTACTTTTTTTGCATCCCTTCATGTGCCAAGTTTTGCATCAAATTTTACATCCTGTTTTGAGTCTAGTTTTGCATCTTGTTTTGTTTCATCCATTTTTGCATCCATTTTTTCATCCACTTTTGCACCCACATTTTCATCCCTTTTTGCATCCCATTTTGCATCCATGTTTACGTATTTTTTTGCATCTACTATTGCATCCACTTTTGCATCTACTTTTGTCGCGTCCCAATTCACACCCATTTTTGCGCTTACTTTTACACCCACTTTTGCTTCAACTTGTGCATCCACGTTTGCATCTTTTTTTGCATCCAATTTTACTTCAGTTATTGCATCCATTTTTGCATCCACTTTTGCATCACCTTTTTCATCCATTTTTGGTGCACCCCATTATGCACCCACTTTTGTGCCTACTTTTGTTGCATCCATGTTTGCATCCTTTTTTGCATCCATGTTTTTATCCACTTTTGCATCAAGTTTTACACCCAGATGTTGAAGATGAAAATGAGGATAATGATTATGATATTGAGGATGGTTATGATGATGATGATAATGTTGTTGATAATGAGGAGAATGATGACAATGATGATGATGATGGCGATTATGATGATGATGATGATGATGATGAAGATAATGGCAATGACGACATTGCCGATGGTTATGATGGCAATGAAATGAATGATGATGATGGTGATGATTACAATGACAATGATGATGAATACAATGAGAATGATGATTTTGATCATCTTAAAAAATACGTTGTTATTTGTCATGCATAAATCATGTGTGTCCTCCATGACCCTTTTCCACTAATCACATATTTTGGGTAGATGTTATTTCTTATGCCAAAGGTAATGATGAATAACTGATGAAAATGTCAATAATCATGATGATGATGATGTCAAGGACAATGGTGATGATGATTACATGGATGATGATTATGCCAATGATGATGACAATTATGATAATCATGATGACAGTGACAAATATGGCGATGATGATCATCATCATCATCATTTCCATCATCGTCATCATCAAAAACATCATCATTGTCATTGTCATTGTCATCTAGTTCATCATCCTCATCATTTAAAGCATATGGGATATGTTTACCAATTAAAGGATGCATAACAAGTGGGATTATTCTAAAACACCCCACCAAAGTACAAAATTCAAACCACAAGGGAAACATAATATTGAAATTGTTCCAATTTTCTTTCTCCCAACAAAATAAGTTGCATGTTATGACTCAGCAAGATCATATATACTTGAAAAATTCTCTAAAGTAAGGTCCTAAACAGAAAATAGAGATCTCAGTGCTGGGGCTGGGCAATATCATAACAAAAAGGAAAAACCGCAATGAAATAAAAGAATACCTGTGCAATAGAATATTCACACAAATGTTTAAGGCCTTCTAAAATATATTGATCAGCATCTCTCAGAAGGTCTTGAGCAATATTTGTTGTCATCTCTATTTTACCAATGTATATAAATATGACACTAGTACCCCATCAGAATCATCAAACATTCTTGGATAAAACATATTTGAGTTCTAACATGTCATAATTTCTTTCATATTCAGCTTGAACTCTTTATAACATGAATGAATCCTTTGTTATTGCCATAATAAACACATAGAAGAAACCATAAGAATTACCTCATCATTATTTCAAAGAATGCCCAGGTTATATTTGGAATTTCAATATATGATCATTTTCATTAAATTGGAGGTACACTTCTTTCTTGAAACTCTTTAGGACTCTTGATACATGATGTTTCCTTTATGTGCCCATTAAAAATTTCTATGTATTTAATGTTTTCCTTCCTCAAGGCTTGTATCTATTTTCTTGCTATTTTTCAGAATATTACACAAAGCTACAATTTTGGCATTGCCCTTTATTTGGTTCCCAGCAAGGAAGATTATTTTAGGTTATCCTTTTATAGCATGGCTACCACTTTCCACTTACAATCGGATGAGATTGAGATTACCATGACTTACATGTACTTGAGGTTTCCCTTCTCAAGGCCTTCGTTCAATTTGAGACATGCTTTCTAGTGCCAACCTAACAAGGGACACATTTACCTTGCTCAACTTGAAAGACATTGCTTATTTCATCACTTCTAGGATTTCTTGTCTAAGACGTGCCTCTCATAAATAATCATAATGGTACCAGGATCTTGGGAACATTAATACAAATTTCCACGGGCATGGGAATGCAGTTATTGGATTTTCCTCATTGGGAGTTTGTACAAGCTGCCTACTAAGCTGAGAACGCTTCAACCCAAAATTTGGTAGGTTATCTAATGATTTAATGTGCCAAACTCCCCCACTAAAACATTAAATGCCAATAGATTATAGGACCAAAATCCTAAAATAATCCTATAATTAAACCCCTCTTCAATAATACACAAGCAAGTCACTCTTGGTGCCTTATTTGGTTTGTTTGAGTGAACAACACTGCCAGTGATAGACGTAGGACATGGATTCTAAGTTTTAAGCTTGAATCCATGGTTGTGACTTGAGAGAGGTGGCTTGAGGGCTGAGGTTAGTAAAGGAGGATTTAGATGGGTTTATAAACCATCTCTTGAGCTTGATTCAGTCTTCCCTTCTCTTATCCTCTACCAAATCAAATTTTATGCCACATGTCACTAGCTGAATGTGGCTTATTCTCATCATCAAGTTGTAAGTTAAGGTTTCAATCCATCAATATGCACCTAGATGCTCTCTCTGCAGTAATACTACAACCCAATGACCTTTAGGATTTGTATCCCTTCAACGCATATTATAGGTTCTGTGTTCCACTCAACATCACAATGAATAGCAAGAGTTCTTTGCTCTTTACCTAAAATGCTCCTTAGTTCATTTGTGAAGAGGAATAACGCTAGTTCTTCAACTCATGAATTATGGGTTTCTTTACTAGACTTCCACTAAACATCCTCTAGGATCGAATCCTCACTCATAAAATTATTCACCATGCCTCTAAGTCACGATCATGGATGTAGGGGATTTTTTCTGTGCTTTGGACTCTGTTCAATTTCTACTTCATATCATTCCCAAAGCCTCCAGATTGGAACTACAGTTTGCTTGGATATATTTTGTGTCTTTGACCTCTAACATTTCTATAGGTAATTGATTTCTTCCGAGAACCCAACAACAATGCTTCACAAACAATGGATTTGCATCAAATTATAGGTTGACACTTGGGACAGTTGAATAATCCCCAACCTTTCACTCAGACTCCTCGAAAAACTCCAACTGTTCTTCAATCGGATTAGAGTTTAGACTTCTTACCATAGCTTGATAAACTTGGGCTTTGTCACACTTCATAACAAACATAAATGAATGAAAATATTCCAATTTAACTAACATTGAATTGCACAAAAGAAAACAGTTTACTTAACAAAATCAATGCTCATAACAATCTTTGAAAGTCCATCCACTGGCTATGAAAGCATTTACAAAAACATTACAAAGTTCTAAAACATAATTGAAGAAAGGCAAATAGAGAGAGCCGATCTCATTCATAAACACACGAAATCAACAACTTTGCAGGAGAAAAATATTTTTGTGTATCAATGTCTCTTCCTCTTGATTAGTTCTTGAGTACATTGAAAATAATGCCAACCAACCAATCCCCCAAACATAATTAGCATAGGTTTTTATATGTAAATGAAGACATATCTCCTTCCAATGACAAAGTACTTCCCTTTTCCAAAATTGAACAGGTCGATCAATCTCTACTCGAAAACTATCGATATCTCTCCATCTTCTTCAACACATGAATAAGTTGATTTCTGTCAGGGTGTCATATCCACATCTACGAAATGATTAGAGAAATATCCTCAATCTCACTCCTTGGAAATATGCAATAATAACAAACAAACTATAAATAAACTAAATCTAAAACAAAATCAAGTTAACAAAACTGAAAGAATAAAATTAAACTATAGTCAAACTAAATTAAAATTAAAATCAAACTACAATATATAAAAAAAAGAAAAAATAAACTAATAAAATCTTTTGGCAAGTTAGGCAGTGATATCCTAGGAAATTTAATCAATAAAGAATAATGATCTCAATTCCTTCAGTGTAGCGGTCTCTAATGACTCATTTGTATTCTTTTGAATGTTTCATTTGTAATGTTTTGATGGTGTAAAATATGTCTCCTTGAAATAAACAACCTGAGCCGGCTCTTGCTTGGTTAACACTACAAATGCACCAATTTGGCAGTCCATTCTGTGAATCCATGTGTATTCCTTTGGCATGTTGAAGATCCATCTAATATATGATGTTTTATTTTCTAGATCTGATCATTCTTTCCTTTGATCTATCATTCTTACCTTTGATCTAGTATGATTCTAATTTGAATGCTGGTGAGTGCCAATGTAGAACAATCTTCCCCTTTCATTACCATATGATAGATGCCCTTCTAAGATTACATTTCACTCAAGCTCACCGTGTTCAAAGCTTCAATGGCACAAGGTATGTTTCAATCTATGGCCATCCCAAACTTTCTCAATTTATTGTTTCTGCGTTTAATTGATATTCAAATGATAAAAATTTAGCCCGAGAACTTTGAAATTGCTTCAGAAATGGGCTTTTTTCATTGAATTTGGTCACCTTTTTTTAATTAAAATTTGTGCATAACCCGAGAACTATGAAATTGCTTCAAAAATTGATCAAATACAAGCTAAATATGTGATGCTAAATTGGAAAAAGGATTGTCCAAGTAGTCTCGTGAACAAACACTTGTAAAAAAGAGTATGAATAACCCCTCCATCCGTTTTTCATTGTTAAGGTTTTGGCTCGAGTTCTTAATTTCCAATTTGATGTACCTAATCTTATCCTCTTTCAGAATTGGTAGCAGTGATCAAATTTGAAGGGTGGGTCTTAATTTCAATTGGAAGGGCATTTATTCATGGAGCCCTTCAAATATGAAGGGTACTATAGATAATTGTATTTCAATTGACAAGTTTAAATTAACTAAACCCTTTCACCAAAAATAATGTAAAAAATAAAATTGTTCTTTCAATTTTTTTATAATTTTAACAATTGAGCACCTCTTACTATTTATAGAAAAAAATGATATATTTTCAATAAAATCTAACTTAACTACCACTCACACCTATAACTTTCTCACTTGACTACTCACACCTATAACTTTATCACTTAAGCACTTAACTACTCACACCTATAACTTTTTGAAATCTAGCCATTAATAAACTTCTTTTGGTATTTTGGTTCAATTTAAAAGGTGGATTGTTATTAGACTCAAATATGAAATGAGTTGCAAGGATTCAAATGACTTAGTCCCCTCCATCACCTACATGCATGCCCATCAGAATTGTGACACCATCTAAAATTTTAAAATGCCTCATGCCCATCCTAGGTGTTGATAGTAATTCCTCTTATAGTTCCCCAAAGATGTTATCATGCGCTCTTAAAAAACTTAGTTTTCTGAGTCTATATACACAGCTCACATCTCCTTAGTGGCAATGGGCACTTTTGCAATTTTCGATTTCATAGATTATCCATGCAATTCCTTTTTCAATTCCTTTTTCCTTTAGTAATATGGATACAATTGGCCTTAATTTTTTTTTCTATAATGTATCATAATTTTGGAGGCATTGACATTTATCTTGATGCATTGTGGTATCCAAGTTAGGGAATATAATGGCCCCATTTTCCAATATCTCTTGGGTTTTGTAGGGATACTTCATGTTAATGTTAATTTCCACCTCTTTTGTTCACATTTCTTGTATACTTTAATGCTAACAACACATATTTCAAGAAATCTATAAAAAATCTATTACAAGGACTTCTATGACATTGATTTTTTTTGTAAACATTTTATTTATTTCATTTAATTTGTAAAAATTATGCATTAAAGAAATATTCCATTAA